>OENM01001403.1:0-24239 GCA_900239745.1 Rotaria magnacalcarata | reverse complement strand
GCTTTTGAGCTGTGTGCCACACGCGGCGCGTATAATTTTCAAGTGGGCAGAATTGTTGGATCTTAGTTTGTTTGCTGATGGTCTTCTATGCTTACTATATATTAGTCTTTGGAAGTTGTTTGTTCGCATAATTGTTGTCGATCGTCGCCAGTCTATCTTCGTTATTCAATGCAGTTATGGACGGGCGCATAGTCGTTTGCTATGTGTGGGCTAACACATCATTAGGATCGTTGGCCTGTCTCTTGGAGTTTAGCTGCGTTTCTGGTGATGATGCAGATTTATGAAAGAATCGCTTGGTTTCGTATTACGTTCAGCTTTCCTTAATCTATTATTCGTTGACGCATCGCTTTAATATGTTTTTCAATAGCGTCTAATGTCAGTCAAAAAATGATTTTTTTTTGCTCTTTCACAAAACTCAGGAAACTTTTTGTCTACTAAAAATTAGTGTCGTTCACTGAATCCTGATTTCGATCAGGATGTTTCTCCTAATCTTCGAATTAAATTTCTATCTAGAATGAAGGATTGAATGGTAATCATCAAAATATGATTGATCTTTAATTGAACTATAATCAACGTATATTTTTTGGTCAGTGCCATCATCAAAAGGATGGCACAGTAGATATCTGTTCGAGTTTGGAACAGTTTGAACTTGCTCTATGTTTTTCTTCATCTGTAAAAATGATTTACTAATGCGATCGCTTTTTATTTTGTTTTGTTTTATAGTATAAAATCTATTTTTTCAATCATCAAATATAATCTTTGTAAAGAAAATAGATTTCATCATAGATCCTAATGAATTTCGATCTATCTCTTGATCATTTTCAATAAATAAGAATACATTGTCTCAAATGATTTATCAGTTTATTTTCGATTCACGATTGTTACTCGAACTTTTAAGCAAATGATAGCATCCTAGAGAAATTTCGACCATACTTTATTGGTGAACTTGGGGATGAAGATATGATCTGCACATCATGCTCATAGAAAGTTTCTACGGTATATCAAATAACTGAAATATGTTGGAAAGTTTATATTGATCAATTCGATATGAATGATGATTATCACAAACAGCTTATTGGCGATTGAGAAAAACAAAGATAACCTACCTATTATTAGCTAGTAAATGATTCTTATTAACAGTAACAGATGTGAACAACAAGAACTAAAATAGTTCATAAGATTGATATTAGATGGATTAAATGTTTCACGATAAAAATAAACAAAATTCACTTAAATAAAATTCGAACTCTACCGAACACCAGCTATTTGAATTGAAATGAGTTTAGTCTTTTGTTTTTGCAACTTGACAACGGATTGATAATTCAATTTTCGAATTAAGGTAAGGTAGTTAGATACCAAACAATTAAATCAATTGGATTCATGTGGATCATATTTTTGCATGAGGAATACGATTGATTCGTGCTTTTATTTGAAACTAAATCGAATACATATCGAATCTGTACCACTATTTGTTGATTATCTCTTTTAAGTCGAACAAAAAGCAAAAATACAATTGGTTCGATTCTTGATAAAGCTAAACGAAAAATTTTCATACTATATAACTTCATTTTCTTGGAAATATTTTTTTTTCTTATATTTTACTATGGGTTTAAGATTCATTTTCATTTGTTAATAATCAATAATAATGTTTTATTAAATTTATTATTTTAATAAAGAATTTTCAATGAAATCTATCATTTGATACCATTAGCGTCAAACTCAACAATACGAGAAATAGAATTTGATCGAATGTTATAAGGTGATAGAGTTTATTAAATTATTACCAATTGACTGATTATTTTAGTAAGAATATGTTATTAAGAGATAAAGGAAAGATTAGAAATAGAATTAACTCAATCAGCCATTTATTAAAATATAATAAACAAGAATGAAAAGTAATTGTACGAGTAAATTTGTTTTAGTATATTTTTAAGAGTAAATTTTAGTTAAATTAAAAATAGAAAAAACAAACAGATTAAATTGCTTTTTGCTTGTTTAATTTAGTCTGGTATAACTGTTTATAGGTGATGTGTAACGTATAAATAAATGATCGATTGTCGATTAATATTTCTATGAATACTAGTTAAACAATTAATCTTAATAGTAATTGTGAATATTCATTTGAATAAAGGGTGTTCCAGAAGTTCTGAAGTACTTTTCAAATGGATCTTTCTCGCATTTAACACAAGCAAAATCTTTCAAACTGTGGCAGATTATTATGCATGCTTATGCTTAGTACTAAATAACTAGAAACTTTCAGGTCTATAGATTGTACTATGGATGAGAACCAGTAACAACACTATTATGCACGATTTTTTCAATTTTCCTGTATTCTGGGTGTACCAAAATTTCCATATCTCGACTTAGATATATATATCATAAAATCTTAATTTTTTGTTTAAAAGATGTGCCATAAAAGCTTTACGAACATTGTAATAACAAATCCCTATTGACTTATGTTAATGGTTTCGGTCACTCGCAAAATGAGAAACCAATATGATAGAACGACTTCTCACCGTATTGAGCGCAATGAAAAGAAAATGTCTGAAAGACCTTTTAGTTTTGCATGTATCTCAACTTGAGAAAATGATAAAATCTTGATTTGTTTTTCAAAAGATGCGCTGTTGAAAGCTCTAAAAAAGTTGTAGAGAAAAATTCCGATTGGAAAACAAATCAGTGTTTCAAACCTTTTTTAATTACGTACTATATGGAAAGAAGTGCTACCGTCATGTACGTTTTTCATTTTGAGTATGGCCGAAGTCATTAACACAAGTCAACAGAGGTTTGTTATTACAATGTTTGTAGAACTTTTCATGGCGCATCTTTTAAACAAAATTTGAAGATTTTATCATCTACCTAAGTCGAGATATAGGCCATATAAAAAATTGTTGCAAACATTTGGGCACATCCGAAAGATGATCAGAAAATTTGAAAAAATAGTAGATGACAACGTTGTTACTGGTTCTCAGTCGTAGTAAGAGCTACAGACCTTAAACTTTGTAGTTATATAGTTTCAAAGAGTTTTCTTTTGTTAAATGAGAGAACGAGGCTTTTTAAAAACACTTCAGAATTTTTGGAACACCCTTTATTTTATTTACCATTCATTTTCACTGTTTCTTTTAATTTCCTGATTTTACAGCACAAATCAACGACGGACGCTTAAAATATTTGATTTTCTCTTATTGAAAAATTCTGTATACATCTCTGTATCTTCGATATCAAGAATGGTCGAACTCAGTAAGTTTGGATGAACTGCATGCCCGTATCAAAGATCATATGTTAATGTTTTATACTTACTTTCTATACACATTACTTTCCATCATATATAGCAAGTGAATCCAATGATGATTCAATAGGAAAATTAAATGCTCCTAAAGTGAATCTTTTTCGAAAGTCATTTAATTAGAACTAAAACTTGATTGAACACAGCATCTATTAAATATCGATCTGTTAATAACTTATTGCAATTAGTATTAATGTCCAAAAGATAAATATGATCAAAGCAGACAACTGCTCTTCATTTCATGCTGACTGAAGTTAGTAAATGTGAAGAGTACTTGAAAATTGCCTTTTTTTATGTTTGACAAATTGATCATAATGGCATCTGAGAATGTATTAAGAATTAGAGAATAGTATAAGAATATTTTCTATGTTTCACGTTCGCAAAAACTCGTTTTGTGACGGCATTTGTACTAATATCAGAAAGACTAATCAAGTTATTTTTGCTACCTAGTCTGAATCTTAAAATGGTCATCCAAAAAGCAGTGGTTTCATAGTTTTTCAGGAGTTACAATGTCGCTCGTCGAACTTAATGAATTTTGTTTTAAAATAAATGAAGGATAAAAGTTGATTTTTCCGATACCTTTAATGTATTTATTCAATCTAATATGAGCATCATCATTATTAACAAATTACTATGTAAACTTCAAGAGTAAACTTATTGTTTTGAGAGATGTCACTACTATACAATTCTCATTCAATAATTAGGACTAGAATAGAGATAAATTACTATTGTATTGATATTCATTTTGAATTATAACGCAAAATAGAATACGAAAGTCAAGTTCCCCGTTTAGTAGATGTCAGTATTTATATCAGTTCTATGACTCATCTGTTTACTTATTTGATCTTTTCGATTCCGCAGATCTGTTGCATTTCTTTATTATTGTCATACAAAACAAAATAAACATCAATGTCATTATCTTCATTGCCTATAATCGATCTTAAGGCAGAAGAATCAACCATAGTGAAGGCAATATTAAACGCTTGTTCCACAACTGGTTTTTTCTATATCCGTAATCATGATCTTTTCGATGCTCAACAACACATGTTTCAACTTTCTAAAGAATTTTTTCAATTACCATTAGATATTAAAGAAAAGTATACCATAGGAACAGATAATCATGGATTTATTCGACGTGGAAAAGAAAATCTTGATTCTGCAAATAGAAAATTAATTGATGAAAAAGAAGCATTCAATATGGCACATACAGTTTCACGCGATCGATTGCCTGCATTATTCGCCGAATCAGATAATTATGAATTCATTACTAAATTTTATCGTGATTGTTATGATTTATGTATGAAACTATTAGTATATATTGCTAAAGGTTTTGATATTGATTTGGATTATTTTACATCAAGACATAAATGGGATTTTGAGCCTAGATTTATACTTCGACTTCTTCATTATCCACCTATCACAGAAAAATCAGATGAAAGCATTCGTGCTGGCGCTCATTCTGATTATGGCTCACTAACGCTTCTTTTTCAACATGAACATAAATCAGGTCTTGAAGTACTTGATCGCTCAACAAATACTTGGTATCCCGTTGAACCATTCGATGATAGGATTGTTGTGAATTTCGGAGATGCTTTTGAATATTGGTCAAAAGGTTTTATTAGAAGTACTGTTCATCGTGTTGTTATGCCAATAGTTGATTCAACAAAAGATAATGGACGCTATTCCATAGCATTTTTCTGTGATCCTAATACTTCAACATTACTAACACCAATTCCGTCAAAATTAATAGTTGATCGGCAATTCGAAAAAGATGAACATGCTAAACATGCACTTGATCATGATAATGAACACGTATTAACTGCCGGTGAACATTTAGCAATGAGATTGAATAAAACATATAATTATTAGTAATTAACAATTAATCAGAGATCTATTGCCGTCTTTCATTGATTAAATTTTTTGATTAATCAAGTCAGTAATTGTTTTATTAAATTAATATTTTGTTGATTCATTTTTAGATATATGATTTTAAGATTATTTGAAAACACATCTTCTTTAATAAATGAAAAGAAACAATATAAATAATTGAACTAATTGTGCTAAACATTTCAGCAGAAAAAATTGGTGACTATGTTTCTTTAATATCATTGAATAACCCACTGGTTGTTCACATTGTAACAGATATAATTAAACTCTAGAACTGAGGATCTCATTGAAAAACAGATTATTGATCTATTTCGTCTAAAAATCATGAAGAGGTATTCTATTTTCTTATCAATCGAATATTATTCATTCAACAAATATTTCTTTTATTATTATAAACATTCATCCGTCATTAATAGAAACAATTTCATTTTTGTCTATTTTCTATAATAGATGTTTTGAATTTTCAGATTTTTTTCTGGTGTTGATCTGTATTTAACAATGAAGGACGATCTTTACTTTAATCTCGATCATGGCTATGCTGAAGGTTTATGTCGTGGTTTTAAAAGTGGCATTTTAAAAGCATCAGATTATCATAATTTAGTACAATGTGAAACACTTGAGGGTAAAATTTCGATACTATTGAGTATTTCAATTTCTACGAAGGTATTATTTAGATTTAAGACTTCATTTACAATCTACTGATTATGGGAATTTTTTGGCTAATGAAGCAAGCCCTTTAACTGTGAATGTTATTGATGATCGTCTACGTGAAAAAACTGTTCAAGAATTTCAACATTTACGTAATGTTTCCTATGAGCCATTATCAACATTCCTTGATTATATAACGTAAGTTTATAGTTAACTAGATCTTAGTTTGCCAAACATTATCTTTATATGAAGTAAAAGTAAAAGTACCATAAAAATAGATAGAATAAAGCGATCTCTCTGTAATCAGTAAGAATGACTCCTCTTGTTTTTGTTCTATTAGATATGCTTATATGATTGACAATATTGTCTTACTAATCACGGGTACTCTTCATCAACGTGCCATTGGTGATCTTTTACCACGTTGTCATCCTTTGGGCAGTTTTGAACAACTTGGCGCTATTACTATTGCCGATACACCAGCACAACTCTACACAGCCGTACTAGTCGATACGCCATTGGGTTTGAAAATTCTATTTTTTGATTCATAATAATAATATTTTTTGTTTTTGTTTTTAGCTCCATATTTTATTGATTGCATCTCTGAACATGATCTTGATGAATTGAATGTTGAAATCATTCGTAGCACACTTTACAAGGTACGCGGAAAAAACACTAGTACATTTCATTAAAAAGAAAAAAAAAACTATTTTGAATATTTTGTTTAGGCTTACCTGGATGATTTTTATAATTTTTGCGAGAAACTCGGTGGTATTACAGCTGAAGTGATGTGTGAAATACTTGCCGTACGTATTCGATCAGTCTTATTAAGTGAGAGATAAAATATTTTCTACCGTATTTAGTTCGAAGCTGACCGCCGTGCATTTATGATAACAATAAACTCATTTGATACAGGTCTGACACAAGATGAACGGGCAAAACTCTATCCAACATGTGGTCATTTACATCCAGATGGTTTGCAAGAATTAAGACGCACAGATAGTTATGATGCTGTAAAAGATGTTGCAGCTCGTTATCCTGTAAGTTAGATTTTGCTATTCTTTTTTTTTGTTTGAAAATTTTTGTTTTTTTTGTTTCGATTATTTTAGCAATATAAACTATTATTTGAAGGCGCTGGAACAAATACAGGTGATAAAACAATTGAAGATAAATTTTTTGAACATGAAGTAAGAATTTTGTTTTGAACAATTTCATAAAAATCTCTTTTTCTTTTCTCAAGGTTAAACTTAATATGAATGCATTTCTTCGTCAATTCCATTTTGGCATATTTTATGCCTATTTAAAATTAAAAGAACAAGAGAATCGAAATATTATTTGGATTGGTGAATGTATCGCACAAAAACATCGTGCACGGTAAACCAAAATATTTTCTTCGATTTCGAAACTATACGTATTTCTCTGTTTTTAGAATCGATAATTATGTACCAATCTTCTAAAAATCCATGTAGTTTTTACTTCTGTTAACAGTGCAATGTTGTTCTTTGTCATGTATCATTTTATTTCTTTTGGTGTTGTAAGAATTGTTCGGATGAGCAAAACTTTACCATTATTTTTTTCCTTTCTTGTTGTTAATTATATCCGTATGCGTCTATTTATTTGACTATTTTTCCGTAAATATATAATCGAAATTCATATATAACATGATTGTAGATATTATTATTTATCAAAAATAAACAATAAACATGGGCGATGATATTATGTCGTACAATGGTGGTGTTGCTTTAGCAATGAAAGGTAAAGAATGTGTCGCCATTGCATGTGATAAGCGTTATGGTGTACAAAACAAAACAATTGCAACAAATTTTACAAAAATATTTCAATATGGTGATTATTGCTTTGTATCATTTTGTGGTTTGGCAACTGATGCAAGTTTTTTCTCTTATGATAAAAATTTTAGTTTTGTTTGAAAACGTTTCTTTTTTCTTAAAGGTACAAACCGTATCTGAACGTTTGAGATTTCGTACGAATTTATATGAATTACGTGAACAACGAAAATTAAAACCACTAGTGTTATACAATATGTTAACAAATCTATTATATGAACGACGATTTGGACCTTATTTTGTATATGCACTTGTCATTGGTCTTGATCCTAAAACTGGCGAAACCTATGTTTTCGATTCAGATAATATTGGTGCCATTAGTGACAATGTGAATTTAGCTACTGTTGGAACTGCTAGTGACTATATTTTTGGTCTTGGTATGTTTTGAATCCAAACTTTCTCTATGATAAGTTTTGAAAATTATTTCATAGGTGAACTTTTCTTCAAGCCGAATATGAATGCAGATGAACTATTCGAAGCAACATCGCAAGCATTATTGAATGGTGTTGATCGTGATTCAGCTAGTGGTTGGGGTGCCGTAGTCTATGTTGTTGAAAAAGACAAGGTTACTGTACGAGAATTGAAAGGTCGACAAGATTAGACAAACAATTTCCATAGTGTTATTTGTTACTCGCTTCTTCTTCTTCTTCTCTTGTTCATTGAAAAGTCCAGAAAAAGACAAAGTCTATTTGTTTGTTCATTCGCTGTCTTTTCCTTTCTTTTTTTTAAAAGTTTTGTTCTCGATTAACCCTCACAAACATTTAAAAAGAAATAAATATTAACCAAACGAATTTTTTCTTCATTCTTATCTCATGAAAGCGAATATTCTTTGCATAGGTTTCGTTTGTTTTTGGCTAGCGGTGTGTGTGGGGGGGGAGATTTGAAAGAGAAAATCTCCCAACCAGAGAGAAACAGTTTTGCATTATTTTTTTTTCAGGAAAAAATATATTATTAGCTAGAATTTGTAAGGATTTCTTATTCAATTAAGAAAATATTTTTTGCTGCTTTCTTGTAAATAAATATGTCAAAAAGAAGATTAACGAGAAAAATTTTGTTTTTCTAATCGTAAGTTTTTACATGCATAGCTTCTAATTTCAAAGTTAATGCTTTTGGAAAAATTATTTCATGGTTTGCCTATCACTCATCATCGCTATCGTCATAATTGTTTTGAATGTATATAATGATATTGCGAGCTTTTTCTCTTCCTGGATGCGCGAAAAAGTTTTGAACGATATCATCTAAATGAAAATAGATCAATGTAAAAAATAGTTCGGATTTAAAGAGAAAATAAACTGATATGAAAGAGAATATAAATTAATATAAAAGAGAAAGTAGTTTGAGTCTAAAGAGAAAATAGATCCATATAAAAGAGAAAATAAATCAATATAAAGGAAAATTTGAAGAAGAGTGAAAACTGATTTGTTATTATGCTGAGCAGACTTTTCCGGCACTACTATTGTCATTGTTGACAGATTATCGCCTATTTTCTTTTTTATAGTTTTAAGAAGAATACCTTTTCTCATATTAGGTGATATTGACTTATGCTTGTTTCAAAATCATGTACATTTAAATAATGAATGAAATGATTTTCAATGAAAATCTTCACGCTGGTATTAGGCTGTATCTATCAGCTAAATATACTGTCTAATTTGGCATATTGGAAACATTTCTTACTAGGTCCATTCATTCTTGAAAAACTGATTCCACTTGGACCTTGCTGATTGGTAGATATTTGATGAAGAATTGTCACATTTTAAATATGCATGAATGAGTTCAATAATAGTGTCCAGCAGTCTGTTTATATCAGAGATATGTATTTTTAATATATACTGCAGTGATCACTGATATTAGAAATATGATTGTTATACCATCCAATTATTATTATTAAAGTAATACTTTTCAACAGCATTCGCTAATGTATGTCAATGAAGTTTGACTATTGTATGATGAATTTAGACGGTGTTGAAAGAAATGATCAAATAATAATGGAAAAGAAGCAATTTTAAGAATTTGTTTGACTTTAAAACATTATCGTTATTTTCGTCTCATTAAAAATTATCTTTTATAAAATTCTATTAATATATTAATATAGATAAGTAAAAAAAACAGTAGGCTTCTTTTTTTTTGCTTTGATGTAAAATTTCCCCGTGAACTTTATCAAATCTTAAATGAATTGACTTTGTTAAAACGAAAGAGTAGTACTGACCCCCATATAGATGTCACATAGTGTACTTTACCCTTCGATTGTTAATAGACGTTACTTAAACTAGCTGTTCCTTTTTTCTTCTTATCAGCTATATGCACGACGAAGCGAACAGGGTATAGAAGCGGCCTACTATAAATAATTGCGCACATAAAATAAGTCAGAGAAGCACTATTGTATTTCTTTTGATACTATTGTAAATTGAAGGAGAAAAACAATGTTAAGTAGTATAGTAAAAAAAGGATTATTATCTAATAATCTATTGGCACGTATACCACGTTATGCATCAACCAGTGGTCAACAAACAGTTTTAGTTGTACTCTATGAAGGTTCGATGTTAATTCTTTCTTGTTCAATAATATTGAAACGTTCTTCTGCGTTTTAAAAGGTGGTGAAGCTGGTAAAAGGAATAAAAATATCTTAGGATGTGTAGAAAATGCACTTGGCTTACCCAAATGGATAAAAGAAAATAATCTTGAAAATCGCCTTAAACTTGTTGTAACATCTGATAAACAAGGTGAAAATTCTGTTGTAGAAAAAACTTTACCAGAAGCCAGCGTTGTTATATCACAGCCATTTTGGCCGTGTTATCTTGATAAGACACGTATTGATAAAGCAAAAAATCTAAAATTAGCCATTACAGCTGGTGTCGGTTCTGATCATGTCAATTTAGAAGCTGCGTGTAAACGAGGTAGACTTCTATTTATATATACGATAAAAGAAAACTATATTTAACTAATTAATTATGTATTTTTTCTAATAGGAATTACTGTTGGTAAGTGAATCCTAAACTATCGAATAAAATTTAATCGTTTTATTTTGTTTTGCTTTTAAGCTGAAATATCAGGTTCAAATGTTGTGAGTGTTGCCGAACATGTTGTCATGCAAATGTTGGCACTTGTACGAAATTTTATTCCTGCTTATAAAGTAAGTATACACAAGTACATTGAAAAGCAATTTAAATGAATATTTTAATGATGCACAACGACGTTTAGAAGATATGATGAAAAGTATAGAATTAGTTGATCTCTTATTGCTTCTAAGTTGAGATTTAATAGTATACACTGCTCGTGAATCCAATAGGATAAGACTTTTTCGTATTCTGTATCTTATTGTATAGTGATCTTGATACTCTTTCTCTGCAGGGTTCTATGTTGCTCAGAGCATAAATTTTTAACAAAGCTAAAAACCTTTTCGTTCGTATTTTAGTGAAAAGACATGTTTAAATAATAGCTTGCTTTGATCAATAACCTAGTTCTATATTCTATCTCTGAAGGGATTAAATAACGTTACCTTGAGGCAGTTTTAGACAAGTGAAGATTCAGCTTTCAAGTTATCGAAAAATATTTGCTAAAAAAGTCTATGGAAGAAACAAATGTGTACCTCGAAATTTTCAATAGGTCTAGAAAAGTTCACACTAAATTAGATCACAAGGCTTAGCACAATAGCAATCTATAAAAACTTAAATGTCATTGCTAATCTTATGCGAACTGACGAGGTGCGTTTATCATCAAGTCCATTCTTATGGCTGTACACTGAATCGGAGTACACTAGCTAGGACTATGCAAAACATTATTGGTTGTTATAAAAAAATCTTTCTTAAGATTTTATTCAATTAATAAAAGTAAATCGTATGCTTTCAGCAAGTCATCAATGGCGAATGGGACATAGCACAAATTGCTGATAAAGCCTATGATTTAGAAAACAAACATATCGGCACAGTGGCTGCTGGTCGTATTGGTCTTCGTGTTTTACAACGTCTTAAACCATTTAATGTTCATTTACATTATTACGATAAATTTCGTTTGGATAAATCTATTGAAAAAGATCTTAATGTTAAATATCATCCAAATGTTGAATCATTAGTTAAAGAATGTGATATTGTTACAATCAATTGTCCACTACATCCCGAAACAGAACATATGTTTAATAAAAAAATGATTTCATTAATGAAAAAAGGTAGTTATCTTGTTAATACAGCACGCGGAAAAATTATAGATCGTGACGCATTGGTTGATGCTATTAAATCGAATCATCTTGAAGGCTATGCTGGAGATGTTTGGTATCCACAGGTGAAAACAAAGAAAATAATTTTGATAACATCTTATATCTTTCGTTTTCATAGCCAGCATCAAAAGATCACCCATGGCGTTCAATGCCACGTCATGCCATGACACCACACTATTCAGGTACAACACTTGATGCTCAAGCACGTTATGCAGCTGGTGTTAAAGAAATTCTTGAAAATTGGCTTAATGGACGACCACAACGTGACGAATACTTGATTGTTGACAAGGGTAGAGTCGTTAGTAATGCTTATACAGAAGGCGATGCAACAAAAGGTCACTCAGAAAATAAATAAACACGCTGCTTAAGATTTTTCTTTTTGCATGATGATTCTAAACGATAAAATCTAAGTATGTATGTAGTTAGAAACGTAGATTCAGACGGCAAACATTTTAGTATGTTCTATTTAATTAAATGCATTATAAATAAAAACAATGAATAACATTGATCGTATTGTTTTTTTACAATCTTTTCTGCATGCATAAATAAAATGTCTTATGAAGAAGTAAATTGCCAATGAACAGCATACTAAAGAAAAACAATGTACTATATAGTTCTTGATAAATCTCAATCTTAGAATACGATCATCTATGATATTGTATCAACAATGAACTTTATTCTCGTTGCAGTTTCAAACTGAGAATATAGATACGAATTTAAAAAGATGCTGAAAGCTATTAATATCAGATAATATTGATGCTAGACTACCACACCCAACTTATCATATTTTTCTTTCCAAATATCTTGATTAGATTTTTGATTTTCGTATTGAATTACTTCATGAAAACAATATTCTTATCTTCATCGTTATAGATCATTAGTAAGAAGCAATGTTTAAATGCATTCGTCATGTTCGAAAGATTTTCTCTTAGTATTTCATAACAACAAGTGTCTGGTACCTCTTTAATCGGATGAAATTCTATACATATCTTCAAAGTTCGAGTACATTCGAAATGATTCTCTTTTAAAATATCTTTCAATTAAGATTTCATGGATGATTCATCGAGAAATCGAATAGATTATGGAAGTAACAAATTCATATCATGCAAATAAAATAGATAAAAAAATAAAATAAAAATTTTCGTTAAATAAAATTCATGTTAAATCATTTCAAAACAAAACTGTTAGTCCTTGTTTTCTTTCTTTCTTAGACAAAATCGAACAAAAGACAAAGATTATAGCACAGACAATTCAGTGAGACCAAGAACGAGAGAAAAATACAGAGTTGAATGCAGAATAGCAACTATATGCAAACAACCGATCGCCTGTAAAAGGTGAAGAACATAAGGGATAGTTATGGGCGGAACATATACAATTTAAATAAATAGCTCTGATTGTTCGGAAACAACGATGTGAGAGTCCGAATTCACCTGGATTTTTTTACACATTGCCGTTGTATTCCCTGAAAACAATCCAAGAGAAGTTTTATTTTGAAACAAAAAAATCAATACTAACCAATATTCACATTCGTATCCTTCAGCAACATGATCTAACAGTACTTTACGACGTGTACTGCAATAACGATATTTATCTTGTACTTTTTGTTTTAATTCTGTTAGACTTGCATTTGTCTGAGAAAAATCTCGTTCTAAATATCCACTTAATTCTTCTGTAGCATGTTCTAAATCAGCCTGATTCTGTTCGAATATAATACTGTAACGAAATAAAAAAAAAAGACTTTCTTTATGTTTTACGAACAAATTTGTTATTGAACATACGAATGGTTATTTCGTTTGAGATAAAATGCAAATGGATACGTATACATCAATGTTTGACGACATTGTCGAAGAACATCGCATGCTATTTGAAGAAATTGTACTTCAATCCAGCTCATTTGTTGCTGCATTGATTCCATATGTTTTTGTACTTGATCCAATAATTTATTTTCTAGCCGTAATGATTCATGATGATTATGATAACGTTTATAATAATGTAAGTAACGTTGGAGTGCTGCTCTTGAACGTTCTTGTTCGTCACGAGCTTTTTTAGCATCATCTTCATTAAAACGATTACAATTATACCATGATGAACCATGTGGTTCCCAAGCGCCCAAACATACCCAACAAAATTCATATTTGCAAGATTGGTTTTTACAAATTAAGTGATTACAGCCACCATTTTTTTCTAGAATAAAAAATTGATTCGATTCAACTTTGATAATGAAAAGAATTTGTCATAATCTCAGTCAATGATAAGTTATGAGCAACTACTAGCTACCGATGATTACGACAATGATACTCAGTTGTAATAATAGTTTAAACTTCGAAAGAGAGAACATCAATACTATAATTGAAGTAAATGTCACATGTGTTTTCGGGGATTTCCGAACTTCGCCAATAAGACTCTCGCTAAATAGGACTCTCGCCAGTGACGAAAGTCCACTTTACTCTCGCCAATTGGCGAAAGTCCGCTGCACTTTCGCCAAATTGGTTGAGAGTTAGATTTATATGTATTCGACATTAATATTGATCCGTCACAATTGGCGAAAATACGGTGTAGTTTCGCCACTATATCTCTGGATTTTCGCTAGTGGCGAACGTCCTATTGGCAAGATATCCGATTGGCGAAGTTCCGATAACCCATATTTCGAGTTAATTCTATAGCATTTTGTATCAAAGATAGTTTTATACTAGAAAAAATACTAGTAAAAGTCTAGAACTTCTTCAAGTTTGACTATTGTCAATTAAAACTAAACAAGACTCAACGGATCAATATTCAAAAAACCATATTGGTAATTCGATATTTTTTATTGTAAATTATCTCTGATTACTTTACTCTTATCAAGACATCATTGATAACGAATAGAAATTCATTCGAAGTCTCTTATGAAAGATAGATAATTGATAAGATTATAATTACAGAGTACTTTCTTAAAACTTATAATCTCAGTTAGTCTCATGTTCTATTACTTATTAATAATCGCAATATTCTGTATACTATAAGTTCGATTTATTTACAAAATATTGAACTTTGATCTTACCAATAGTAGCATGACACTTAGGACATTCTTTCGTATTGGCAGCAATCCAGTTACTGGTTTCACTGTCGTCGTGACACTTTTTTTGCCATTTTTTAAGCCATTTGCATTTGATTGGTTCATGCCAAGATTGTCCACATTGAAAACAAAATGATGTTTTACATGTCGTACAAGTAACCTGTTTTTTTTTTTGAAAAACAATATATAGAAAGATAAAAATAATGAATCATAATCGATTTACCATTGCCACGTCGCAATAAGATGCTTTTATAGCATTGGTACAATTCGCACCGGGACACCATCGCATATTTCGATTACATTCGACAAAAGAATTCGTTATTAAATGTTGATATTTTTGACGAACATTGGAATTTTCAACAAGACGTAATACAGTTTTATCATCGACTAGAATGTCACATTTAGCTGGACAAGGGATTGTTTGTCCAATGCCTTCATGCATAATTTTCGTTGTTAGATAATATTGCCAACAGATAGTACAAAAAATATGACCACATTCGAGACCAGCCATTTCGTTGATTGGTTTAGTTGAACAACATATAGCGCATGTTTGTTCAGTTACAGGTTTCAATGGATTCGTTGTAATTGTTACTGACGGTGAAGGTGAAGGTGATGTCGTTGATAATTGACGACGTGTCGTACGATGCGATGAATTCGATAATTGCGTATGAAAATGAGGAGATTTCTTAAATGGATTAACAATATGTGCTTGTCGAAATAATTCATCTTGATGATTAGGATCATAGAAACGTTCCATTAGTTTTTCTTTATCCCAACGAAAATGATGCAGTAATAAACGTACGGTTGTTGAGGGTAATTTAATAACTTCATTGACTTCCTTAATACATTCTACCATATATTTGACTATATCATCTTGTGATAATACTAAATAGAGACAGTAGATTGAAGAATGAAAGAAAACTCAGTAATCAATGTTTGTACTCTTTTTTTTTCCTCAAGCAAAAACAAGAAGATTTCAAATCTATAGAAGAATTTTTTCTAGAAAATCTCTAAAATTAAAATTTGTTGAAGATTCAAACTTACCAACATATTCAAAATTATTATCTTGTGGATGTGCAGTCGATGCACTGGTTCCACTCGAATATTTATTTACTAATTGTTCCGATGTTCCTCTTCCTTGTTTTGCTACCTGTACTGATGCTGCTGCTGTTGTTGTATTGGATTGTGATGAATGTACAATGGGTTCGTCAATAGGAAAAAAGCATGTGTCGTCATCGGATCCTTCGTTTTCATCATTGTCGTCGTCGTCGTCATCTTCTATTTCACTATTTACATCTATATCAAATTGCTCATCATCTGCCATATTAATACTAATATGAAACAAAGCAAAAATATTCGAATATATTATTATTTAGTTGATATGACAACTGAAAAATGCAATTACCGACAGAAAAAAAATGCACTCCTACAATATGTATCATCTGATATCTACCATTTTCGTGGTTGATTTCTACAAAGGTACCAATAGAATCTATTACAATTAAATATAATTTCAAATAAAATTATAACTATTATTAAAACATTCTCAACAAAAAATATTCGAAGAAAAAAAAATTTATTTTCTATTGAACGACATCTTCAAGATTTTGTATTGGTACATAACGTTCTCCATTCTATGTGATGTATAACTTTTTTTTTGTTTGTACAGTTTAATCGATAATAAAAAAAAAGTAGAACTCTTTAACATGTCTTTATCATCGAAAGATATTAATCTCATTTTAAATTTTCTTAACGAAGATACATGCGGTTCATCATTAACATTTGAACAAATCTCAGCTCAATTTCAACATAATATATCTACGTCTGATTATTTACGCGTTGGAAATGCTCTTGTACTTCTATTACAAAATCGTGATCTTGTTCCAACACCACAGCAACGTCTCATAATACTTTTCCTATTTAATGATATGTATAAAAGTGAGCCACAGTCAATACATATGAATCCATTTGCACCGGTATTTATATCGATATTACAAAATAATAATGGAGAAAATTTATCAACACAAAAACATTTCCATTGGTTTATATCACCTGTAACACAACATGAACGTTGGTTTGTTAAAACATTGATAAATAATAATAATAATGTTAAAGAATTTTTAAAAAAAACACCAAATCAAATTTTACAAACAGGTTTACCAACAACGAAAGACGATAGTGGAAAAGATGAGCTGAAAGAAAAAATTCAAGAACGTTTACAACAATTGCCTGTTCTTGTTCAATGTCATTTACCGGCTGTTATTGATGATCCAGAAGTTAATTATGTATGTTATTAATCTTTCGAAAGAGATTATTCGTCTTATTTACTTAATTTATACCTTATCAATAAACACGAGTTCTATTCTAGGGAAGGAAAATAGAGATGCCTTCTTAGTTTAAGATTAGTTTTTTTTTAGACTTAAACACACACAAAATGAACTATTCGTCATGTATGTCAAAAATTTCTATTCCTATCATATAATTACATGATATTTAAATGCACTGTAACCGTCTGTCTCAAGCTATTCTCTAAATGTCTACAAAAATATAATTCAAATCTAGTAGCCATTTTCTTCTCGATTATCTCTATGCAATGATTAGCATCATTAAAATAAGTTGACTAGTGAATTTTTTAATGAACCATTAAAAACTCCACTTCAATCATTACACATAGTTATTAGAGTTTGAGAGTAAAACTTTGTTTACTAGAATGCCAAGCTATTTTCAGAAAACTATCTGCTTATATGAGAGGAAAATTCAACATATAAAATCTAACGTATTCGTGCAGACGTTTCGTTAAAAGAATACAATAGGAAATTGTTTCTGTTCATGAAATATTTTTTTACTAATACGTGCTCGTTGTTATCATTAAGAAATAAAATCTAAAAGTTCTCATTTCTTCATCCTACGTAAGAGACCATTTTCAGACAATCTACTTTTTTCTAATTTTCTAGTATGGATTCGACACACTCATTGGTGGTCCACGTCATCGTTCAAATGATAGTCGACAAACCATTGAACGCTTATTGTCAAATAATGCAATGGAACAAACCATTCATCCGGAATTTCTTCGTCTTGTTCCCCCCTTACATGAATGTACTATAGATGAATTAGTTTGGTTATCGCCTATTGATTACGATTCATCATTATTTACCTGGGATTCGACGCTGTGTATTTCCAATACGATCAATCATGAAATTCGTCAGTTAATGGATAAAGCTTATCAAGGTGCATTAAATTTACAGCAGCAACAAAAATTATTAGATGAACTTGATAATGATCCAAATCTTGTTTATCATATTGGCCTTGTACCATCAAAATTACCAATATTAGTTGAAAATAGTCCACTAATAAGTATACAATGTTTATTAAAATTAATTTCATCAAATCAAATGACTGAATATTTATCATCATTACTCAATATGGATATGAGCTTACATTCTATGGAAGTTGTTAATCGTTTGTCGACATCAATGGAATTACCACAAGAATTTCTTCATTTATATATATCAACGTGTATAAAAACCTGCGAAGAAACCAAAGATAAATATTTACAAAATCGTTTCGTACGTCTTGTTAGCGTTTTTATTCAATCGTTAATACGTAATAAAGTGATTGACATAAGAGATCTTTTCTTGGATATTCAAGGTTTTTGTATTAATTTTCGTCACATAAAAGAAGCAGGTGCACTATTTCAACTTGTTAAATCATACGAATTACGAAATAATAATAACGATACGACACCAACGGCGATGATCTCAACACCATTGACAGCTAATGATGAATGATATATGTATATAGATATTATTTTTCTCCCTTCTATTTATCATCTGTTCGATATAGTCCAATGTTGTGGATGTTGTTTGTTATGTTAGCAAAAGTTCATCTTTTTCTTTTCATTCTTTTTTTTTCTTTTTTGATATACATATATATGCTACAGTGATATCAAGTGATTGTTAACTAGTTACATTGTTTCTAATTTTAGATTTTCTTTTAAGTTTGGTTATTGAGAATGTTCATGTCCTTGTTTATGTATATACAAACATTAATGTAGGTAAGTTTAGTTTAGTTTATTCAATGAGAATATAGTTATTTCCAGTAGATTGTATCGTTCGAATGAAACCATTGAGTAAGTTTTACATGGAATTTCATTATATAAAAAATATTTTATCGAGTTGAGAGGCGTGTAATAAAATTTTGAGATTTCTAAATTCAATTCGCTAACGAATCTAATAGTTGCTAATTATAAATCAGTCATTTTAAAAGCTTAAATAAAAATATCATCACACCTATCGTCTAGACTATGTCACTTATAGATATATGTATATACAAATGACCAATGAAAATAATTTCGTTTTCATGTATGATATTTTAAGACAGCGATCACCATTTTATTTCGAATGCACACACATGTTAGGATAACCACAGATTCTCATAGAAAACTGATTTTGAACTTATCTTGATGATACTGTCAATGATATCGACTAAATTAATGATCTATATCCGACGATATAAATAATTTCGTTTTTTCGCTTAATCATTAAAATGTACTTGCGACATACATAATATCATATTTGCAAAAGATACTAAAAGTAAAATGGCCTATATTATTTTTGTCATCGAAAAAATAATCAGATCGAGTATATTAGAGGATATTATTAAATTTTGAATAATAAAATTTCTTAATTTTCTTTTTCTTTTTAGTTTCTATGAATAAAACACCAGGTGTAACCCTAATCTGATTGAAATTCAATGCTGATAGAAAATGACCTTGAACTTAAAAAATTGAAAACAAAAACTTGTTTCTTATCAATCAATTTAACTAAAATACCTTAATTTCTATTTCAACGGATTTAATCTGTTTCAGATTATAATACATGGAAAAAAATTAACGGCAATGGAACGACGAAACGTTGTATTCAGTGTTGTGCAAGATAGGTATGCTTTTTTTTTTTTTTGAACGATTATCTGATAGCTTTAATATAAAAGAAGTAAAAACGTAGCCCTTTTCTTTTGATTCATTTTTAAGAAGTATTTGTATAAAAATGATTGAAGATGTAGATAGAGTACATTTATTTTCTGGTTCATGATATTTCTATACAATTTATTTCTCGTTACTGCACAAGTTTGATTATTATTTAAGAAAGATTTTTTTTCTCATATTCAATATGAATCATAGAGTAAACATGACAATAACGCCCCTACATATTCACGTATAAGGCCTGACGCAGATTTTGTCATCCAGTTTTGTTTGTCCTGCGTTTTTTATGATGCTTGTGCGTCATTAATCATCATCTGCAGCAACTAGAAAAAGAATGCGTAATGTAAAAACGAGACGAATAGAAAAATTCATGCGTCATCGGCCTCCAAACGTATTTTTTTTCTTCGTTCCTTTTTGCGCCTCCTCGGCAGCTGAGTAAGAGAACAATTAGGGACGCAAAGACGAAGCAATCGCAAAAACGATTGACGAGTATGCGGCATGTGTATGTGTGTTGTTAAGGGAGTATGGGCTATATGCGCGCAACCATAACTCTATTTAGCGATTTTCTGATTAAAGTACGTTGCGTTCTGATGATGCGACGCTGATTCAACGGGCGGTAAGCAGACTGACTAATGACAGTACCTCGTGGGATGCAAAACTCTCTTTTTTCTTCTTCGTTTTGATCTTCCTCTACATAATTTTGAACGAGATTTTTTTTTCATGTGCGTCTTCAACCTGCAAATCTTGCTTTCATTCCACCATCTGGTACTTTCTCAAAAGAGAAATTAAAAAAAATCAATATCATTTTTCAATGGCTATCATGTTTTTATTTATTCTCTCTTTCATTCGTTACGTAATTCAGATCGAAGATACAAACATTTACACCGACTCTTTTTAAAATGTCAAATCAACAACAAACCGCAGAAAAGAGTGTTCAAACACAAGATCTATCGAGTTCCCCAACAGTACTAGTTTCAAATAATTCTGTCACACATATTCATACTGAAAATACAGCCGCTGAAGTTGCAAACACTCTTGTTTCAATGGCTACTGGACGACAGAGAGCAACAACAACTGTCAAACAATTAGTACGTAATAAAAATTAAAAAAATCCTAATATTTTTATTATAAAATTCATTTTTCTCTTTTTTGTTCTAAAGAATGTCATTAGTGTTCCAAGTCCCACAACTTTACCAATATTAGCGTTGTCCGATTATACAACGCCTCGTGGTGTGCCAACAGCAATGTCTTTGGCAAATCAAGCTAAACTTACTCCAACGAAACATAATGAAATGTTAGTTGGTGATGAAGATGATGATGATACATCAATGTCAACCGACGAATATAATCAATCACAAAATGATTCGAAACCTCGTACGAAGTCAACACGAGGTAAATCAAATAAATCGATTTCAACATCAAAAAATCATAGGCAACAAACAGTTGAACCAATACAATATGGCCCAATTGTTGTTAAACCTAGAAAAAGTATTGCGCCAACACTTGCCAATGGACGAAAAAGTAAAGATGAACAAGTTAGTAGAATTCAATTTTCTATTTCTCGATAAGAAATTTAGAAAAAAATGAAAATTTTATTTTTCTCTTTTATAGCTTCCACCTGATGAAGACGTAAAACGTAGACAACGTCGAGATAGAAATAAACAAGCCGCTGCTAAATGCCGACGAAAACGAAATGACCTCCGTGAAGAACTAGAAAAGGTGATTATTTTTTCTTTTTTTTTGAATAAAAATAATTCGTATGTTATTTTTCAAACGATTATTTATTCATTATAGGTTGAAGAACAATTATTGGAACAACAAAAATCTCTTGAACGCACTGTTCAAACATTAAATGATCAAAAAAATCAATTAGAAATATTATTACATCGTCATCCATGTACGAAAAAAGTACGTTTACCAATGGCAACCACATCAACACCTATGCATACTCTAAATATTACAAAGTCCGATATAAAAACAATTCCAACAACAACATTATTAGATTCAAATAATAATAGTGGTAACAGTAAACGTGTTACTATTAATTTTACAAATGCTCAAGATTTACTTGCTATTGCTCCGTTGACACGAATAACGCCTACATTAACAACAGATGGCTCATCCTCATCAAATGTGCCTATGATCACAATTCATATTATTCCAGAAGTGGCACAAGCGTTACTCGGCTCAACATCAGTCGATAAAGTCAAATTAGCTGAATTAATTCAACAAGCTAATGCCAATAATGCATCTTCAACGACAATATCAGATTCAACAGCCACAAATACGTCTATGAACAGTACAAGTTGATTCTTTCACACATTATTTATGCATATATATAGATAGATATATATAGATATAAATATATAAATATAGATTGATACGTTTTTGTTTTCTTGAGTCCATTTAATTTGGAATAGAGAGAAAAAAAAGAATACTGTGTATTTGGATTACGATCAATATGATTGTCATGGGCCATTCTCTTCCAAGTTAAAAAAAAACAAAAGAAACACTTGTTCATGTATAAAAGTTCGATGATTATTCTCTTTTTTGTTTGTTGCAAAGAAAAGATGTTTGTGTTCTTCGTATCTTGTCTCTATTGTTTTTCTCTTTCTTTCGTTTGTTGTGGATGTTTGTGTATGTATGTATGTATGTATGTATTCGTTCCATGTGTATTTTCGAACTCGATTAGTACTTAAGGAAAAAAAACATTTTTTTCACAAGGAAAAGCGAAATCTCTTTGTTTTAAAGGATACAATTTAAAAAAGAAAGAATTCGCAAAACAACAGAGAAGATAAACGGTGAACATAGATGCTTTTGTTTTTTGCTTTAGAAATCGATTTTCCCCCCCTGTTGAATGAATATGGCAACAACGGAAATCAATGCAAACAACAAGTACGTGTGATTGATAAGAAATAAAACCGATCGGTTAAAAACACGAAATGAAAAAAAGCAACTCCGTGTTGTACACACCAGAGCTCCGCGTGGGACGGGACGATCCCATCCCATGGTACTAACAATTTTCCGTCCCATCCCATAGGACTAAAAACTTGTATCTCGTCCCACGGGACAGAATCAATTGATAAATACATTAAATTTTTGCGACATACAATTACTTTGACATAGACATATGATGGGGAATATGAATTTGCGGCAAAATCGAATTCATTAAAATCATCTCTATTTGTGACAAAATAAAACCTGTAGCGGTAAAAGCATTTTGAATTGGCCGCAAATTCAAATACCCCATGAACTCCTTTGGATCCTAAACAAGTCAACAATATTCTATTCATTCGGTCTATGGAAAATATGAAATTTGTGCCATGATGTACAAGAATAACTTTTCTACATTTTTAACCCTTTCCGGCCGGGTGTTGCCAAATGGCAACATTTTCCTCTAGGGGTGTACGGGAATTTTCAAACAGCCGGCCGGAAAGGGTTAATAATATTTATCTTTTTTAAACTGTTTTGTATTTAAAAACACTATTTTCACTTTTTTTGTGTTGTTTTGTTTTTTCCTATGTTGTCATATATTGTAATATTTTGTATTTATTGTGAGATCATAGGCGGCAGAACGTTTTGAATTTAGGGGAAGCTCAAATTGTTTTCAACGAACGATAAAAAGTTTTTGTATTGATCCATTTATATGGCTGCAGAACAATCGAAAATTGCGTTGCTAGTCAAGAATCACTTAACGCATCCCCAGAGGCCCCACCAATTTTGGATTTTTTAGAAGGACCTGTCATGAGTTCCCGAGGAGTTATGAAAAATATGAAAAATTTCTATCGAGACTATCAAAAATCTACGTAAAAATCCGAAAGTGTCTTCAAAATTTTGTAAAAGATTTCTGAAAACTGAGTGTAGAGTGTCTTAGAAATTCCAAGAAACTCTCTGTTCACTTCTCGAGATTTTTATGGCACTTTCCAGTCATTTTTTAGAAATCCCTTACGAATTTTCGAAGATACTTTCGAATTTTTACGTAGGTTTTTGATAGTCTCGATAAAGTTTTCAAATTTTTCTTAACTCGCCGAGGACTCACGGCAGGGACTGCCTGGGGATTCATTAGGTGATTCTCGACTAGGNTCTTTCCTTATCAATATAAGCATAAAAAATCTTAAACTTTGCCTAAAGCAAACATATCATAAGTACAAAAACTATTGTTCATACCCAGTAACGTCTTTTCTCTAGTCTTTTTGCAATACACTCAGAACAAATGCTCTTCATATCTAACTGATCTAGTTTTCCTGAATGAATATGAGAAATAAAGACAAGATTAAAGTGTTGTTGTGTCATTATTGATTGTAGATGTCTTTATTCCATTTATAACACTGAAG
>OENM01001402.1:12603-35558 GCA_900239745.1 Rotaria magnacalcarata | reverse complement strand
TTGCCGATATCTTTTTGTTCATAGGATTCGTCAGCATATAACTATCGCAGGTCGAAACTACCGAGCAGGATCCTATCAAATCCTTAATAATCCGACCATCGGAACTCAACAGGATCCGGCGGTCGGAAACCGATAATATCCCTTGATTTCCTGCTATTTCCGATAGTCGGATATCCTGGAGGGTGTGGGTGTGGATATGATTATTAATGAACTTACCCTCCCTGACCCATTTTTCATCTTGCTGAAGACGGTCCCGAAAATCTCAAAATGCTGTTTTTTCCTATGAAATTCTAGCACCATACTCACCAAAGTCGTTGCTCTGAGTACTCCACTCATGCATGATTGAAACACAACTTGAGTAAATCTATTCAATGATTTCGGCAGATTTTTCATAGCTCAAAGTAGGATTTTCTGAGATTTCTTCAGTATTATCTTGTCAGCGGTGAAGTCTGATTTCGAGCTACGGAAAATATGTGAACATGACTGAATAGAGTTCGTCGAGTTCCACTTGGAACATAGGCACAAGAGTTGGAATATTGCTTGAAATAATTATGGTAAGATTTCACTAAAAGGATTCCACGGATTCAATGGAATTTTTTTCCTATTTTTTGGATTTTCAGAAGAACGATCCAAGATCTAGCTAATGCAAACATACTATTCGATAGAGTATATAAATTTCTACTAATAGTGTGAGTATGGACGTTGGAACATTAGCGCAAAAGAGTATCGATAGGTTTACTCGAATACGATGCTAATTTCATATAAACGATGGTCACTTAATACTTTCCACTGAGATAGCTTGAGTAACCTATAACTAAAAAATGCTACTATACTTTAAGCGAGCAGCTAGTCGTCGTAACCGACCGTTTACAGTGATATCCGACAGTCGTCTACAGCTAGCGTTTAGTTACGATGGCCGTTTACGGAGATTTTTCACGGTCGTCGTAAACGAGGACCGTATTTCATCGTAACACTTCGTTTACGACAACAGTAAACGACTACAAAATACAGTCGCCGTTTTTCACCGTGAGTGATAGGTATGCGGCCGTCTACGACTCAGGATGATCCACCTGGGAATGCAAGACAAACTGTGTGGTATAATCAACACCAGGATTTTTGTACAGCTCTCTATTTTCTATGCAAATATATGCACTCGCTGTCAAGTATACAGGGAGTCTTTACTAGCTATACTTCATAGTTTTTGCTTAGATACCGTGGAACGCATGACTAGAGTAATTAGGAAAAAATAAGTTTAGCATGCCCAATCTTTCTCGAACATTATGCATACTCATCGATTTATTATTTTCAATATCACTCAGAATGAAGTTAATACAGAGACTGTAAGTCAGCCAAGAAGCCCACTAGATATAGAAGTCATCAAGCAGCAAGAATGAAAGGTCTCTTTTATAGAAATACAGACAATATAATTCTTAGATCAAAACAAATGTTCAACTGTTGTTATTAACATTCAGTTTATTATGAAAAAAAATCTGATTAACTGCCATGCTTAAAAAGTTAATATAGCGATGAACGATATTGTTTCAACGTGAATTTTTATTATGAACAATCCCTTGTTCCAAAACCACCTTGGATCTTCATGCAAATTAGTAACTGATAACAATGATCAAAGTGAATGTTTCAAGTGTGAAAAAACAATTATATGCATATAAATAAATTTTATTATATATTTTCTTTTCGAATAAACCCAATATCAATTGTCGAATAAGGAGACTATTTAATATTAAATAAAAAGAGAACTTTTGACCTGAAAAATTATCATACGAATATCTCTCAACCAAATATTCTATCAAATGACAATAACCATTTATTTTGTTAGTTCTTCAACTATCTTTCGTACTTCATCAGCAAGTTTATCAGCATCAGCTTGTGTAGTCGCTTCAGCATAAACACGTACAATATCTTCTGTACCTGATGGTCTATAAAGAAGAAGAAAAAAGAATAACTAATTTGGTTCTTTGTTTTTGCTTTACCGAACAAATGAACGACCCGATGGATATTTCGAAACAAGTTCATCGATGCAATCTTGTAGATGAGCAGGAGTAGTGCAACGTCGTTCAGCATCTGTTGTTTGTATCATGGTTCGATCTTTAATCGCTACTTTTAATTGTCGTTGAGGTAAATCATGATATAAATCTAACCATCCTTCTATCGATAAGTTCATTAAACAAAGAATAGCTTCAGTTGCCAATAAATCAGCTAGAGCATCACCAACCGTTTCATTAATTATATCAATAAATACATGAAGTTGTTTTGCAGCTAACTTTTCATCGTCTTGGCGACTATACCAAAAGAAAATCAATTGAAATAAAACATATGACATTATTATTCAATTTACTTTTCGTCTTCTATGACTGCTTTTACTTTAGTTTTTAAATTATCACTAAATAAAACCTAAATAAACTCTAATTAACATTCTATCTACAAAGACAAAACAGCCTACTGTTCCATGTCCATTTGCTTCAAAGTAAATGCCGACATCAAAATCAAGTGCTTTATGATGTAAATGTTTAACACCAGTGGGCACACATGCCACAGGAACGCTCTAGATGAAATTGTCACTTTAATTACTCTTATTATTCTCAATACAAAATAAGTCTACCATTGTATTAATAATATAATTTGTGGAGCTTCCATTAGCATAAGCTGTTTGAATAACACCCATTTTTACCTGATCAATTAATTTAGCTTCTTTTAATTTTTTGGAAATAAATGATGCAAATAAAACTGAAAAACGATCACCATCAAGCATATGAAAATGTTGATTTTGATCGATAAAATAGTAAATTAAACGATCAGCATCACCGTCAATCGAACAATATTTTGGATAATTTGTTAAAGGTAAACCTTCGGGTGCTTTTTGATATAACTTGACATAATCAGCACCACACTAAATCAGTGACAAAGTTGAAGACAAAAATGAAACTAAATTTCAAAAACTTTTCATGAGAATTAACTCCGTAGTCGTACTAAGTTATTAAACGAGAGAAGCTTGGTCGTCATCAATATTCAGACTTACGCAAATAAAAGAATACTCGAAAAAGCAATTTTCTCAATCCTTACAGAATTAAAATAGGAAATGTGATTTAGTTGCTCTTGCTCATTGGAAGTAGATTGTTTCATTCTGTGTACTACTCTGAGATACACTAATGTGCCAATAACCTTCTATTCCATCTTTAACAAATGCCATAAGTATTTCTTGCATCAAAGCGAAATAATACAAATGCACCGTCTTTAGTCACGAAACCAAATAAATAATAAATTCAAAATTTTATGTCCTTCAAGACTAATAGGTCACTTTTTGATCCATACCAACTCTACTGGATGATTAAAAATGGGTTAAATATCACGTATCGCTTGTTTTTATTTACTTTTTCATTTAAACGACCTTGAGTACCATCGTTAAATATTTCAATTTTAAATAAATCTGATAACCTTTGTTGTAAAACAACCAGTTTTTGAGCACCAATTCCATTAGCAGCATCGATAGCAAGTTGTTCTGGATGCTTAACACCAGGTGTCATCTGTGAAAGCGAACAAAAATAATAAAATCAAAATGTATTAATTATTTCTTCTTGCTTCAATTAATTTTCTAAATGCTGTGCAAATTTTATCGAAGTAACCAACTTCAGTACAACGTCCATAGATTTCATTATCATTATAACATCGAACAGTATAATGAAGTTGTGGTGTCGTCATTAGTTCTATGAGAAATTTAAAAATAATAAAACAGAAAGTTTTCATATAAACTCTTTCTACCATAATTCATGATATTTGTATCGAAAATTTCAGCTGCTCGTTGAACAATATGTGATAAAAATGGACTACTTTGTCTAAAAGCAAATATCTCAGTGCAAAATAAGTTGGTCTTCAATGACATTATTTTACCGTGTATCATATGCAATAGCAACCGTAGCTTTATCACTTAATTGAACATTCAATTGAGTCATTAATTTTTCTAAATAACTCCACAGTGCATCAATACTATCACTAAGAATTAAATGGAAAGTTTTAATTTTTAACAATTGCTTAATCGAACATACTCGAGTGAGGATAGATTGCTTGCATAAATTTCCCATGATTGATCTAGCATTTCTCCGAATGGATCAATTAGCTTAACGCCATTATCATGTTCAGGATTATGTGAAGCCGTAATCATAGCACCGATACATGCTAGAATGAAGATTTCAATTAAAATATGAACGAGAAATTGAAAAATACGATATTCACCTTTTTTTACTTTGGACCGAAGAGAAGCTAGAAGACCAATTCGAATCATAATCCATGGAAGTGTATCAGCTCGTGCACGAAAACCTGCTGTACCATAACCCAAAATAATACCCGATGGTTTTGGACATTCCAACATCAGAGCTGCTAGTTTTTCTTTAGCGATTTCGGCCATATCTATTAAAATTGATAATCTATAAATCAAACTACAAATTATTTTCTTTATCACTAATAATTTAAATCAATCATTTTTCTTTCATTTGAAAGCACTATAATAGATCAATTGCACGATACAAAAAGAATCAATCTTAAAATTCTATGTAATATTAAATTTCATTGTATATTTTAAATCATTTTCTCCGTTGATTCCAGCTTCGATCTGATCTCCTCTTTTGACTGATCCAACACCAGCTGGTGTACCAGTTAAAATTAAATCACCATGTTCAAGCGTAATATATTTTGATATAAAAGCAATTATATCTGGTACCGAAAAGATCATATCACGCGTATGACCACTTTGTCTCATGGTTCCATTGACACTAAGCCAAAGATTAACCGATGAAGATAGATTGATTTCATTTTTATCAATAAAATCTCCGCATGGACATGACGTATCAAAACCTTTAGCAAGTAGCCATGGAAGACCTTGATCTTTCAATTCGTTTTGAAGTTTTCTTGATGTCATATCAAGTGCTAAACAATAACCTGCAATATATTCTTCAGCTTCTTCTTTCGAAACATTTTGACATTTCTTATCAATAATAACACCTAATTCAACTTCATGGTGAACTTCGTCCCATTCGGATGGAATCTATAGAATTGAAAATCAAGTTTATTAAATTTTTAATTAAATTTCGTTTTCTACTTTGATATCATTCGGTTCAATAACAAATGCACTTGGTGGTTTCATGAAAATTATTGGCTTCGTAGGGACAGTCTAAAGAAAAATCTATATTTTAAAAAAAAAGAGAAAGATCAAATATTTACATTGCCCAATTCGCTTGCATGTTCACTAAAAAAAATACTTTTTTGTTTTTTTCATCAAACCAACACAGCAATCTGTTTTTTCTTACCTATAATTGCGTCCAATGCAAATAATTTTCGTACAAATTGAACGAAAGTTTTTCGGTGTACTCGTCATCTTAATCGTTAATTCTTTTCAAAGTATATTTGATTGCTATATAGACAATGTTTTGATTGATGCATCGTATTAATCAATTGCAAGTCAAGATAGATGTCTGCTTCTTACTCGTTTTTAAATTTAAAAAAAAAAGAAAGAATAGAAGTTTCGATGGAAAAAAAATGGTTAGATAGTGTCAATAGCAATCGATAAAGACTAAAAGAGAATTGTGAACTGCAGTTTTGTGTTATTATATAGTCTTTGGTGATGGATGTTGTTGAAATTTAAATGTCTAGATCATCATTGTTGATTTTCAAAGGTTAGATAATAACTATCGATGAGTTCAGAAGGAATGAGAGAAAACTGAAGAATATTTACACGCAGTTGGTTACAAGAATGTGAAAATGATAAAATCAGTGATTGTAGGCTAATCGAACTTCTCAAAGAAAATAATTGAGATGCTTTATCGATAGACAAGTAAACACCATGCTTTTTGTGTACTCAAAAAAAGAGTACACTATAGAATCGGTCAGTGTGTCCGGCCGTTTATTCAATAGCTCTTCACAATTACATTCGATTGAGCTGAAATTTTATGCACAGAATTGTCTCATCAATATCTAGGTCGAGTTCGAAGATGAGAAGGATCCGTCAAGAAATGGCTGAGTTATCGAAAAAATTGTCATTATTGACTAGACCATTCCTGAGGGGGAGTACAGGGATTTAAAAAAAAAAGTTTTTCTCAGAATTATCCACAACATATGTAAATCGACTCGGTTTTTAATACTGATTCCGAATCTGATACTAGTTTTGAACGAAATCATAGCTTTCTAACGAAACATCGCCTGAAAATGGTCTCAAAATGCACAAAAACTGCATCCAGAAACCAAAGTGTCTAGTTTCTCATGATGATTTTGGTGTTCAGACATTCTAGAAAGGCTCATATGTCCCATGTACTTTTTGCAGTACACATAACTCTCGGATGAAATCCGAAGTTTCCACATTTTTTTAAAAATAATACAGCAATACTCTTTAAGGAGATGGACTCAATGGTAATCGTCTAGTAAACCTTGTTCATGAATATGTATCGAATGTGAAAATTTTAATTTTACGATGTAGATATGTTGATGTAAGAAAAAATATCATGCTATTGGTTTCGAACAAAGAACGTAAAAAATAAACGGTTCGCAATGACTGAATTTTATCACAAGAACGATGAGTTAAAATTATTAATCCTTAAACGCTCGATACGTGTAACTCGATACACACGGCTCGATTGGCTTTATTTTCAAAATGGCGAATTAGCTACTTCTGTAAAACAGAGAAGAACAATAACAGCATACTTTGATACCAAGAACAAGCACCAAGAAAGTAAAAATCTCTTGCCAAAATGAATCCGCACAACAGTAATATACGCCATGTATTGATCGTAAAATTTGTAGATGACATTTTACGATGTCCATATTCATTATGATCTTTCGAAGACATAAAGATAGTTAATCCTATTTGTTTAAGATATCAACGTATGTATTGAACTTACAGTTTAAATATTTATCTATGAATTCTTTGTCATGTTCTCTGTGCACATATAAAAATTAGGTTACTGGTCTATACTGTAAATTACATTATACAAATCAAATCATCTTATCTACGCACCGATTTAAACCACTGGCGGATCTACCAGTTCGGCTATCCGGCGCTCACTACCCCCTGAAAATAGGCGGGACAACGAAATAGTTTTAAAGGCTTAAATAATATTAGAAGGTCGAAAATAAAATGAATAACCGAAGGGAATCGGACAGCTATCATTGATTGTCATCATCTTGGATATTACGCAAGTAGTAGATCAAAAAATATCAATAGCGTTTGTTCGTTTTCAGCTTCATTTCTGTCTTTTTCAAAGTGCTGCCCGAAATGTTTCTGCGATTCTTATATTCACCAAAACACATCTTTCAATAAGAAAATAAACCACAAGATGTTGGTGTCAAACGTTCGAAAACTGTTTTAGTTTAATAATAAAAGTTCCACAAAAAANAAAAAATCATGAAAATAAATAATTAGAAAAGTCTGGCTAATTATAACTAATTTACATCGATGAATTCGCTAAGTTCAGTCGTCGATTAGTTTTTAGATTTTATTGCGCACCTTTATTTCTAAAAGAGAGTTGTTTTTTTCCACGAAATTATAGATATATTGCACAAAAATTAAATAAGCAATGGAAAGAAAACTGTAGTACTTTGATTTATATATTTTCGAAAAAAATTTCTCTGCGTCGTATTATGTAATTTAGAAAGCGCCGCCTTTCTAAAAATTCCTGGATCTGCCACTGATTTGAACCAAAAGCAGAATAGCTTAAATCAAATGCATACAACTACTGATGATAGTGCTTGAAACTCACGTTCATTGCTACTTCAGCGATTTAAAGAAAATAACTAAATTATGGAAGATATTTTGAAAACAAAATTCTCAATATCTCTTTGATCTTCGTCTCTAGCGAACACGAGTACAGTTTTATAGACTGTATCGACATCTATACAGCAGAAATTCTCATTAGCTGCAAGCCCGATTGGAATCAACGAATTGATTCTCTGTTTCTTCATCTTTTTACTGCGTTCTTTGTCAGTCGCATTTTTTATCGCGCATCTTATGATTCATCCTCACACTGTATCGTTAAAAAAGTGTCAGCTGATATAAATTATTTTTTTTATTTTTATCGTCCGATGATTTTCGGTCTGTTTATATATAATCTTGCATTCTTCTACTATTCATATCACATTTCAGAAATTTTATGTTTTGTTTCTGTTTGTATTATAACTAACTACCTGAATGTCCTATGTATCATCGCTGGAATTAAGAAAAGTTCGTCCTGAAGCAGTCAAGTATATTAAATATTTACAAACGATTTTATTTTAAACATATTTTGCATTGTAGTGAAAAAAGTGTGATTGAATCCGTTGTTGATCTATTCCATGATGTAGTAGAAAAAGTTCCTCAAGTAAATAGTATTACTATACCATATAAAACCATACAATCTATTTATTTACCTAGGCATATTCCATATCTTCTCGCTCGACGAATACTGATCAATATGAAACAATAGAATGGACACGTTTTCTTTCCAATGCACACGAATGGCATTCAACAATACGACTCGATACACTTGTGTTACTAATTGCTTATAAAAGTGGTTTATCATTATGGACGATTGACACTAATGGTATTGCAAATGAATTATTTTCAATTCGTGAACATAATTTAAGTTCTGCATGTTTACTGATAACAAATATTTATCCCGAAGATTCCTATTTCGCGCAACGTCCTTTAATTGCATTCGCTAAATCAGCGGGACCTCCGTCGATACAGATACGTTCATTAAAAAGTGATCATAATCCAGTAAAAATTATTCATCTACCTGGTATTGGCCCACAAAGTGAACCAATATGGATTGAATCGAATAAATCTGTACTTGTTTGTGCGACACACTCATTCATTATTGGTTATGACATCTTGAAATTTGAGGAAAAATTTTTTATATCGAATTGTTATTCATCAATGCCTTTTGCTTTATCAACACGGTGGTTAGCATTTGTTGATATTCGTCTCTATTTAATTCATCAATCAGCAGGTGGAATAAATGCTGCAATATCTGATCAATATGCATCCTACACAGGTACGATGTTAAATGCAGCTAAATCATTATCAAAGAGTGTCGCAAAAATTGGTGAAAGTTTTCTTGGATATGGAAACATGGGAGTACAATCGAATAATTCAAATATGAATGATAAAACAGTATCGCATCAACAGCAATCATCGCCGATGGCAGTCAATAATGGCAATTCAAATTCAACACGAATTCGACGAGGATCATCGAAAGACGAATTACAAGAAGGTGTCCTAACCATTGTTGATACAATTAAATTGTTTGGTGTAAGATAACATTAGTATAGTTAAAAGCTTTGATTGTAATTATAATATGTTTGTTTTCAGGCATCCGTTCATGACGAAAGACAAAATTGGATAATTGCTCATTTCCAAGCTCATACAGATCCTGTGGGTCATTTACAATTCAATCCTAGCGGAGATTTACTTGTAACATGTGATGATAGTGGACATTATTTTAATGTATTGGAAGTACGAGCATCGCCTTATCGTTGTACTCGAACGTACATTAAACATTTGTATACTTTATTTCGTGGTGATACTGATTGTAAAGGTAACACATAAATTAGATACATAAAAGTAAGAATAAGACGGAATTTGTATGTCCATTTAGTTTCTCATATGACGTTTACTACCGATAGTCGATGGCTTGCTGTATCAACCAAACGTGGCACAACCCATCTGTTCGCCATTAATCCATATGGAGGTAAAAATCTTGTGAAATAGTTCATAGAGCCCTCCGAATAGATGATACATTTGTAGGGCTTACGTAATTTTTTTTACATCTATGATCACCTTGAGATAAAGAAGATCTAGAAATTACATATTTCAAGATAAAAATATATTTCGTTTTTATTCTTCTCAGGTGTTGCCAATGTTCGTACCCACACAAACGCTCATGTCGTAAATAAAGTCAGTCGTTACCATCGTACTGCTGGTCTTGACGAACAACCAATGCGTCAAACAAATAATATTAACAACCATGACAATGGATTTAAAATTTCACCGTCAAGTCCGTTAATTAATTCATCAGCTAATATAATTAATGGACACAATAATCATTTTTCGAATACGTTCCGTTCAAAACGAGGCAGTAGTGAATGTATATTTTCAACAGCTGTAACTTTAATTCGTCAGCCAACGGAGAACTTCGTTAGTGGTCTTAGTGCACCGTTTAACATCGATTCATTATGTTTGGCAGCTACATTTGGAATTTCGCGAGGTTTTCTTAATCCAGAAGATATTGTCAATCATCCAGAATATATATCAAGAGCGTGTAATTCATTATTTATAATTAGTTGGCACGGTCGTTTAATTGAATACGTTCTTGATCCAAAACCTGGTAAAGCAACGTCTTGAACAATTGTATCGTTTATTGATTTCTTTCAGATACAACTAAACATGGTACACGTGTTACATCAGAAACTCCGCTTGCACTAACAGTTTCTCCAAAAGCACAATGGCAACTTCAAAAGTAAGTGTTTAAAAATCAATTCCCTACGTAATTCTCTAGTTATCATTTGTTTAGATTAATGACTTGGCCAGAAGTTCGTATGTCTGTTGGTTATTCATTTCTATCTCAAGGACATCGACTAACACCTGGAAGCAAAGTTCATTCAAAAGATGATTGGCTTCGTCAAGTAAAAATCTTGTACATACAAAGAAGAAGAATTTAATATTGTTTTCTAGGTTGACATGATTACACATATTGGCCCTCATCGTCGTTTATGGATGGGTCCACAATTTCAATTTAAACATTATTCTGAAGCAACAGTGAGTATGTGCCATCCAAATTCAAATGTATTTACAGCTGATGTACCACAGACATCGATGAATATAGTTGATGCTGATTTGAATAGTTTACCGTAAGTAATTGTTGCTTAATCATAGGCTAAAAAATATAGTATTGAGAAATTCTAGAATGCAATGGTCAAAATCTATACCTGTTTATGTACCAAATTTGCATAAGGATATTTCACCAGCCTACATCGAAGTTGGTTCAGGCAGCTTTCAGGTAGAAATAATTTAGCGTAGTTTTTCTTTAAGAAATACTCGTTGATTTGTAATTTTAGGATGCTCCGTCTTTGAATATATATGGAAGTTCATTGGATAGTTTAAAATCGGATTTTGAAATTGAACTTGTCGAAAAACTAGCTGATGCAGCAATTGATATACCATTAAAAAACGGTTTGTAAATTTTTGAAAGAAGTTTTTGAAGACATCATTCACTATTTTAGCTGGCAATAGTGATACGGGTGATTCATTAAGTTCATCAACTTGCAGTAGTACAGTTGTACGGTCATTACCAGTGAACAATTCAATGGATACTATGATTCAATTTCCTGATGTGGCTGATTCGACAGATTGATTTTTGTTTCGATAAATATATATATATATATATATATACATGTTTAACATATTCTGACCTCAGGCTATTAATTTGTTTTTCATTGACTTCCAATGCTTTTTTGATTCGAAAAAATCGTAACTGTATTCATATGTATATAAATTTCATCCCGGTTTGATGCATGTATGATATCTAGTCTATGTATCTAAATTTGTATTCGGACTTATCGTATACTGACTGCCAAAAGATCGATTTTCGTGAACAGTGAAAAGATATTCCATTGAAGTACTTGTTGCGATCTTTAGTCATTCGTTTAACGATTTAATTATTCATTTCTTTTTGTATATATATGGCTTCCTTATTTTCTATTTGTAACTTATATACCTATATAAATATGTTATATGAACTACTAGCCTTTCCTTGCTTTTTTGATTATAAATAAAAGAAGAGAGCACAATATTCGACGAAATAAATATTCTTTCAATAAATTTTGTATATTGATGATCTTTATCGAACTAATTAGTTTTTATACTAAAATCTATTGTAATACTAATGTCGACTTTGATTTTGCGTAATGGAAAAAGAACGGAAAATAGAAAATCAAACAAACATTCTCAAGACTCCAACTTTCATTAATCAAAAATTATTGTATTACTTAATGAAGATATGGGTAGGGATGTGACAATACTAATACCAATGCCATTTGGTCTTGGTGGGCATTGGTGTCGATAGCAGGCCGATGCAGAAAAGGGATACCTTTGCACTTCCGGAAAATATCCGAATTTCGAAAATGTGCTGCAGTAGTTCGATTTCTTGACGCCGAAAACCTTTGGGAAAACTTTATACTAAATCTCTAGTTTCTCAACATACCTTATCGCCACTAAAACATTTTCGCAATTTTGATCTTGATCCTTTTTAGTCAGGATAGCGTATTTGAGAAAGTTGTCGGCGTCAAGGAATCGAGCTACTGCTGCAGCACATTTTCGAAATTTTGATATTTTCAGGAAGTGCAGAAATATGCCTTTTCTGCATCGGCCTGCTATCGATACCAATACCAGGGCTCTCGATTGTCTTGAAGAGTGCCGGGGGCTAATGTTTTTTTCGCAGACAATTCTTGCCATCAAAAATTTCGATGTACAACTAAATGTAGTTTTTTATGAGTATTCGCAAACGAAATTTTGCTGTTCTTTTTTCAGCGTCTTTGTTTCGTTGAAAAGTAAAAGCGAAAGGAAAGATGAAAAAAACGAATAGTTTATCCTAATTCTTTTTTGCCTTGAATAGACTAAGTTGTATTAAAGAAAAAAATGAAAATATACGTTACATCATTCAGTCACAGATGCAATACCATTATGAAAAATTTATTTGCAAATCGAAATCCTTCGTTAAAAAATTTAGTAGTTAAAACGGAAAAACCTTAATTATAAAAAAATAGAGATTGGGGTGAAGATGTGGGATTGTTCCGGTATATACGAGGACGTGAGTCACCGCTTTCTTGTTACCTATCCACACACTCAACAATATTAAAATCTCAACATTTTCACAGTTCGGTGTTTGTAAATTTCAGCACCTTTACTTTTCGATATTAGTAGGGTAAATCCATTAATTGTAATTTTTATAATGCTCTTAAAAAAATTTTTAAACAGACCAACCAAAGTTATTTTTTTGAATGGCCATATTAAAGAAAATGAAATGATTGTGAATAAGCTAATTGCATTCTGCATATTTTCATTTAAACTTTAGTTTCAATGAAACGAGAACTCGGCGCTCAAGCATATTCTGTGCATTCGTTTCGTTTCTATGAAGAAGACCCCAAGGATATTGATGCCACTAAGCACGTTATACTCTGTGAGATTCGATTCGATATACACAATGTGTGATAGATTTGCAAACAAACCATGTTATGCAACAGATTTGGTAGACACTCTACGCTATCTGCTCTGCTAGATTTGACAGAAAATCTAAATTACTCACCAAATTTGATAAATAGTCTGCACTATATGTCAGACTCCGCAGACAGGGTGGGTGTGGGTGTGAATAAGGGTATGCCTAAGCTTCTTTGGATCGTCACACCCACACGCTTTTTAACAGATTTGCCCGAAGCGTAAGTGTTTCCAAAAATTTCGAAGACATATACTAAGAAAATTTTCGCAGACACGTTAAAAAAGTGCCGAGGGCTAGCCCCCGGCACATCGTGGAGTCTGACCAATATCTCAATACTGCTTTGGTATTGTTGCGTACCTAGATATGGGTATACAGATTAAAAATGATTCTCCCTGTCAAAATTTAATTGTTCTCTTGACACACACACGAACTTCGATTGAACGGCTTGCTTTTTATTTCAGTGTAGTATCTATCTTTATAGATTCGAGTTTATTTTTACGAATAGAAAAAATGTAATTAACATAATTACTACAAAAGACAACAGGACAATCCCCGACCCGTTTGTTCAACTGTTTGGAGATTCCTACTTTGCAAATTCTTTTCTTCCTCATTTTGTTCTATATTTTTATAATTACAGTTTTGGTTGATCTCTTGTTGATCATCGTTCTTCACATCAGAGTTATTGACACTCTCAATCATGTTTTTCGTTTCAGCAACACTTCTTTCGTCATTAAATAAATTAGAGGGCATCAGCGCTCTAATCTTGACAGTAAACTCTTTGTGAATTGTAGCGTTTTCGTTTTTCATTTTAGCCAACAATTTACCACGATCTAATGGATGCAATCCATTAACATTTGCTTCACTATAATGTTCCATTAGTTCCTCAATCTCAACTTTAAATTTATCAATAATCGTACGAAAAAGATCAGATTTTTCTTCAACTGATTCTATATTTTTCTGTACAATTAAATTGGCTTGTTTTTGGTATTCACCGAATAACTTGTTTATTGAACGTTCAGTTTCATATAAATTGAAGTTTAACGTAAATTCTTCATCAGTTATTACCAATACTTCTTCATCCATGTTGGATATACAGTTATACATNTGGGACATTCTTCTACAAATAATTCACAAATTTCATTGAATTCGTTTTCAGGATCTTTTGATTGATCCCAGTATGAAATAATTACAACAATTTTCGAAGCGTATTTTGAGACCAGTGATTCAAGTTGAAAATAATTTTCAATCATTTTTTCAAAGCGACCATCATACTTTATAATGAAGAAGATAGTATTCAGCTTTTCTTTCGTTAAACTTTCTTTCAATAAAACTGCATGTTTATATACTTCCTTGGAACAATCAGTCGCAGGTGTATCGACTATAATGAATCCATGTTCGTAGCAATCAACATGACAACGACCGTATTCTTGTTGTTTATTGCAGTTACCGGTGTTCGATTCATGATTCTCATTACAAAGCTTCTTAACTAAAGTCGTTTTTCCTGCTCCACTTTTTCCAATAATGATGGCACATGGTTCATATAGTAATTGTTTCGAATCTAACTTCTGTTTGATTAAAGCTTGAATCATAATTGTAAGTAATATTGTTTTCTAAAATATATGAAAGAATTTCACGGTGTCTAATACTTATTTATTAAGCTTGGTTTAATGAATACTTTTAAGATAGAAAATTTTGTAAGGAATCATAATTAAAGTAAAGAAAACCTATTCCCCAAACCATATTCTAATAGGTATCACGGGAAGAGCAAAATATCGAATGAAAAAATTAAAATATCGAGAAAAAGAAACTTTTCCTTCGAAGCCTTCACTCTCTATCTTACCTTATAAAAGTCGTTAAATTATGATTTCTGCTATACAAACGAATGTTATATATATATGAAGTACATGCTTAAGTTTTGTTCAGCGTTAAAAGATGTCGATAGAGAGACTAGGGAAAATTCCTTCATTAGTTGGTTCCCAACATTTTTCTAAATGGTGAATATTAACGCGACAGGCAAAATAAAGACTGAGATCGTTCAATTCATGATGCCAATGATGTGATGTCACTGGGAAAAATCGGAAAAAAATTGCACAACGCGTGATCAAAGAAAACAAAAGGTTCTATTGTGAAAAATGATGTAGATTTGTTGTTTTGAGTTTAAACAACTTGTTCTCGTGTGGGAAAAATCCGTTTTCTCGATGTTAACATGATTGTTATATATACAGCACCGGTTTACTTTGGACTGTACATTCAAAAAACGTTTGAAGCAAGTTAATAAGGTAGGCAATTCAAAATACCCATTATTTTCATGTATCTTCCTTCCTGCCCCCTTTGTCTTTGTAATCAAGTTTATACTTCTATACTATCATATGTATACACTTACCTACGTCTTTGAGCCATGACATGTTTAGCAAAAACTTATACTGGAATCGTTATATGGCAACTTCTTTTTGATGAAATTACGCTTTCAATCACCGGCATAAATTTAATGCCCATGCAGATTCTGAAAATTTTCAGATTCATTATGCATATAAGCCTGTCCTATCCCTATTAAATGAAAATCGGTCGAAAATTTCTTAGATACATTGAATAAGAATCAATATTTCTCTATACTGTTGATGCATTCATCCGTTTTTTTAATAAAATTTATAACGGAAGGTAATAATATAGGAGAATATTTTAATTTTTTTAGCAACAATATTACTTATCGTGATGGCCCAAGCTATAATTAAGAAGTATTCAGTTTCAAAGCAATTACCATATAAGCCAAATGCTGTTCTTATGGGGAGAACAGGAGCTGGAAAAACGACATTGGCTAATAAATTGTGTGGAACATCGCATCAATCAGGTGCAGCAAGAGGAAGTGTTACTCAAGAGCTTTTTCAAAATGATGTTAACTGTGGTAGCTTTCCTTTTGCTATAATTGATACACCAGGAACTGACAGTGCGAAAGAATCTTATAAACATGCATTTTTATTAAGAACAGGTTTAACGACAACAAAAGTAAATGCAATTTTTTTTATTATCAAATATGATAGTCGATTCGATAAAATAATCGAAGATTATTTTCAACTCGAATTACCAGTCTTCAAGTATGTATCAAAAGTGGTTGTCATGATTTCACATTGGGATCAATCAAAAAGCCCTGAACGCGATTATAGAGAAATCTTAGGCGCATTTGAAGAAGATTGTCCTAAAGTGTCGAATATTATTTTCATGTCCGAGCAATGTTCGAATTCACAGGTAGCCGATCTAATGTATAGCTGTTTATCAAATATGGAAGCTGAAAAGTTAGTAATAACTGAGGAAGAGTTTCACTTGAATTTCAATACGTACGAAATGCGAAATGCAATTAAAGCGTCATTCCAACAGTATCAAAACAGAGCGAAAAGCCACGAAGCAGAATACTCGGCATTAATAGGAGCTGTCGCATCTGAACGGAGTCTAGAAAGCGATGAAATACTTCATATGTGTATCATTCAATTTCGAGAAGAAATAGAAAATTTATTGAAAGAGTTCGAAGAAACACATGGTGGTAAAATGCAAGAATTAGACTGCTACACATTTCACCTAAAAATGAAACAAGAAAATATCAAACTTTGTAACGAATTTGCAGATAAAGTTGCACCGTTAATGTCATATAATTTATTAGATAATGCAGACCCTCGAAATTTAATTAAGCGCTGTCCAAATTGTCAATTGATTTGGTATAAAACAGAAGGTTGTGATGGTACGACTAGTTGTGGTAACAACGGCTTTAGCAATTACTTCGATTTGAGTAGCCGACCTTTTTTCCGATACATACTGGTCCGAATCAATGGAAAACTTACATGGCAAAAAAATGAGAAGCCAAAACGAACGCCCGTTAAAATAGCTCAAACCGATGCCAAACGAGTTGGTTGCGGTGTTTCATTTGTATGGGGACAACAACCAAAGATTGAAGAAGAAAAAATTCTCGAATTATTCAAAGTGAAAACAATTGAAGAAGCTAGAGAATTAATTAGAAATGCTAAATTCTCAAAAACAAGAGCAGAATATGAAAGCCGAATTGATCGAAGCTTTCATACTTAAAGTCAAACTATTGTTAGAATACAAATAATAAACAAGAACAAATATACGTAACATTTTTATTTTGTAACGATGTTGTATTGATTTATGAAATAAATTTTTCTGTATTACAGCTGATTTCTTTCAAGAAGTTTCAAATTTACTCTGTGATATAGAACTGCATTAGTATTTATTACTGTACTTTTAACTAATGAATTGAAATGATGTGAAATGACAGCGTGTTGGTAGTATTCTTCGCAATCATTCTTTACTTTTCTAATTTCTGAAAGAATTTTGTACCATGTCGATGACCAAATACAATTTTCAGCTAGAATCATTTCTTCGATAGAATAAACGATCAATCGAATTTGAAATATTTTAGCGATGCATCTACCGATAAACTTTTATCAAATAGCATGAAAAGGAATTCATCTTCTTTTTTTAGTACTTTCAAACATTTATTTCATCGAAGTTAATTACTTCAAACAAAACGATTCTCGAAAGAATGAAAATAGAAGATTTCAGAAAAATACTTTTTACTCCTTAGATTCTAAACGATATTCTCTCTTTCATTCATTCTTTGATGAATCCTGGTGCCGGAGATACCGAGTTGGAATCATAAACTATATTTTCATGTTATCATTTGTGGATTATTGCTGTGTTTCTGTTTCTTGTTAAATTGACTCCATTGTATTACTGCAGTAGTATTTGAAAGTATCTCAGCACAAGAATGAATTCTTTCATAATTTTTCAATTACGAAATTAAACTATCCTCAAGATATTATTTTCTTTTGAGATCAATTACTAAAATAAATCTTACTTTTTAACTCAAGAATGCCGTTATACACTAGTTTTACCAAGGAGAAATATTATAGAAATGAATTGCTGTAAAAGCTGCTCTAATCAAGGTAACCTTCAATACAAAATGGCCTCGATAACTGTATCTGTGAGGTCTCTCGTTTATTTTATTTAAAAATAACGTGACTTCTATGAAACGAAATATTAGGGGACGACGTTCATATAGGTGAGACGAGAGTTCACTTATAGAAAACAGCTCACCCGGCTGTAAGGAAATGATAAATATGGTAGGATGAGTTCAATAATAGTTTATTATTAATATATGTATTTGTATAATACGTATATAATTATATATTAACGATGATATAATAAATAATAACAACAGAAAAGATAGGAGGATGTTGTATGTCGATCGGGAAGAAAAAAAAGCAACTGGGGCGAAAACAAAAAAGTAACTACGTATAGATACTCAATCACGTGAATCAATTATATTTGACAAATGATGTAACAGATCCAACGAGATTGAGCTCAGAAGCATAAACATATTTATAAATAGCTTAACGTCAGTTGACGACACCTACTGATGCTAACGGTATCAAGCAACGCAGACAAAAACGAAAAAGAAAATTTTATTGCATCAAAACATTTTTCGCACAATGATCATATTCTATCCTATTCGATCATGTTTACTTGATAACACAAACCTGCTGTTGCCATTTTTTCTGTATCAATCGAAAATCTTCCTATGTTGGTTACAGCTGTGCGAATTTCTTTTTTTTTCTTTATTTCGCTATAAAAGAAGAAAAACCGATCTTTCCGTTATGCTTGTGTCAGTCGCAATTTTTGCACACTAGCAAGCTCTTTATTATAAAGTAATGCTAACCGAAGAGACTACCGCAAATAGCAATAGCCCAAATACAGTGACTAAAATTCAGCCAGCCATAGCAACGTCGGTTGAAATTCAACAATTTACTGCTTATTTACTTCGTGTTGTTCCATTAGCTACTGATTTGAATTCGACAAGTGAAATTGATGCGTTTCAACATGCTTTACAGGAAGATCCATCGACTACTGATGGAATACGAAGGTTTCTAAGTGATCCACAATGTGTCGTTTTTTTCATTCGTATTATTCAACAAGGAAAAGGTAAATAGAAGAAAAAAATTTCAATGCTAAATATAATAAAATTTAGACGAAGAGCAAGATGGCGTCGATAATACGGAAGCAAATGGTTCAAATTCAATTCAATTCGAATTTTCCACGGAAACAACATATGCTGCACAGAAAGGGATTAGGTAACCCATAATAAATTTATCTAAAATAGTTATTCTGCATTGTTATTTTAAGTGTGGCACTAATAAAAATAACACCAACAATTGATATGGATAAAAAAATATCTCAACAAATTCATTTTGCAACGTTTACGAATCGAGCACCAGCAGAAGTGTTTCGAACATTTCTTACGCAGGCAATGACACCTTATTTAAAAAGTTTTCTTCGTCAACAAAAAGAAAGGTTTTTATTCATTGTCTTGTAAAAATTAGCTCACCCTCCTCCTCTTCTTCTTTTGCAGGGATCGTGAAAAATCAGTTGTTGTTCTCGAAGAAAAATTAAATGAATTAGAGGCAAATCTATTACAAATGAGTCAAACAGTTAACATTCCCAATGTTAATCTTATTCCGCACGCGTCAATTAGTCAAGTACTTCGACAATGTCAAGAAAAGAATGAACGGCCGAACGTTGATTTATTTCGTGAAAAAGTTGAAGATTCAAATTTTCTCAATCAATTACAGGCAACTGTAAATCGATGGATAAGAGAAATTCAAAAGGTATAAACACGACTTTTCTTATTCTAAAATTTTCATCTTCCCTTGCTGTCCTTTTTTCTCAGGTAACAAAACTTGAACGCGACCCATCGACAGGTTCAGCTATGCAAGAAACAACATTTTGGTTAAATATCGAACGTGCATTATATAAAATTCAAGAGCAAATGAGTAGTCCCGAAGTCTTATTAACATTGGATGCATTGAAACTTGGTAAACGTTTTCATGCAACAATTAGTTTTGACTCGGATACTGGCTTAAAAGAAGCAATGGATAAAGTGAAGAATTATAATCTACTAATGAAAGATTTTCCTATCCACGATCTTTTATCGGCAAATGATTTACCGAAAATAAAAAATGCAATAGCAATTATTTTCAATCATTTGAAACGTGTTCGAAATACTCGCTATCCAGTGAATAGAATTTTACGTTTTATTGAAGCTATTTCACGAGATTTGAATGCGCAAATGATTAAAGTAAAAATCTTCTTGAATTCGAAAGGGAAAAACTATTCTTCTATATTTTGTTTTTTTTATAGATTCTTTCGGCAAAACATTTAGTTGAAATTCCATTCGATAAATTCGATGAAATTTTAAATGAATGTATGGAAATTTCTTCACTTTGGGTAAAGCATAATTGAGTAATTATTGTTGAAAATAAAAGATTTTGTATTGACTTAGGATGAAGAATATGAAAAATGTCAAACGTTACTGAGAGATATGACGAAAAAAAATGTTGTTACCGCTCAACAACTCAAACAAGCTTGGAAAATAACACCAGAACATAAAAAATTACAAGCACGCTTAGAAGATCTGAGACAATTTCGTCGTCAACATGAACAATTTCGATCGGTCATTGAACGTCTTTTATCGAAACAACAAAAGCAAATCGTTGATCCATCGATGCCCAACGTTCATCTCGTTGATCAATCTGATTCGAGTGCTGTTGAAGAAATTCATGAAGCTTTTGAAAGTTTAAAACATATTAATATTCTCGAATGTTCTCCCGAAGGTACGGCAGTCTGGACGAATACAATAAAAGTCTATGAAGAACGTATTGAAAAAGTTGAACGTCGTATAACAACACGTCTTCGTGAACAACTAGCCAAAGCTCGTAATGCTAGTGAAATGTTTCAAATATTTGCACGTTTTCATGATTTACTTGTACGACAACATATAAGAAATGCTATACGAGAATATCAAACACAATTAATTCAACGTGTTAAAATAGATATTGATAAATTGCATGAAAAATTTAAGGCAAAATATTCAGCAAGTAAAGCAATGAAAATGAGTCGAATAACCGTTGACATACCGATAACAACTGGCTCAATTATTTGGGCTAGACAAATAGAAAAGCAACTTGTGAGATATTTAAAACGTGTTGAAGATGTTCTTGGAGCCGGTTGGGAGAAACATGTTGATGGACAACGTTTAAAATTTGAAGGCGATAGTTTTAAACAGCGTCTTAATACAGGTCCGATCTTTGAAGATTGGCTTGAAAAGGTCTATACATATATTCTGATTCTGATTCAAAATAATTTCATTTTAAACTAGGTTGCAAGAAAAAATATGAGTGTTACTGGTTTTATCTTTAGTATTGAAACAGTGCGAGCAACAAAAGGAACAATCCTTAGATTAAAAGTTAACTTTACACCAGAAATAATTATGTTAACAAAAGAGGTATGTGATTTACTGTAATAGCCATGTTACATCGCGATGACATTTATTTTATTAGGTACGCAATTTAAAATGGCTTGGCTATCGAGTACCATTACCGATAGTTAATAAAGCGCATCAAGCTAACCAAATTTATCCGTACGCTATTGGTCTACTTGAAAGTGTTCGCGCTTATGAATTATCGAATACAAAGGTATAAGAAATACTAAATATGTTGTTTTCATTGAATACGATTTTGCTTGCGTAAAGGTAAATGCTGAACACGGACACGATTATTTGGTTGGCAGTATGAAAAAAGATATTCAAAATTTAATTGTTGAAGGAACAAAATTAGCTTGGGAATCATATAAACTGGAGCCCTATGTTCAACGATGTTTCGAAGCATTTGCAAATTATAATGAAAACGTAGGAAAATGAAAATCTCAGTTTGTTATTTGTCAACCAGTATTGTTTTATTTTAACTTTATAGATTGAAGAAATTCTTCGTTTAGATGGTTTAATGTTTACATATATTAATGAATTAGATGAATGTGAATATCGATTTGATGCATTTGCTGAATTATTAGAACAAGCACAAAAACTCGTCGATGAATTTTGTTTACATGATTATTCAAATTTTCCGAAATGGATTCAAATCATTGATGAAAAAGTCGAAAGAAAACTATTTGATCGTTTACAAACAGCTATTTCATTATGGAAACAAGCATTAATTAAACATGAAAAAGGAAAATTGAAAAGTAAACAACGAATGCGATTAAAAGTAAGCGAATAAAACGTATGAGTAGGCAATATTCAATATTTTTTATTCAATAGAAAATTGTTCTTGAAATTCGTGTTGTCAATCAGATGGTAGTCTTAGTTCCGCCATTTGAATCAGCTCGTGAACAATTGTTTAATTCATTTTTTGATTGTGAATCAAGTATGAATTATCATGGAAAAATAAATCTTTAAATAAAATCCTCTCTTTTGCTTAGTTGTTACATTGCAAAAACGAATTAAAAATAGTCGCTATCAAGTAATTAAATCAGTTTACTGTATGTATAAATATCAAAATGAAAATATTTTAATTTAGGTGAATGCTGATATGGAAATGAAAGAAGAAGATCTAACATATAATGATATATTTATCAAGCATCCTGAACAAAGTAGTCTATCAATTGGGGAAGCTTATCAAACTATTGAAGAATTACTTGTTGAAGCAGAAACTTATTTTCAAGTAAATTATTTTTTATCATATGCTAAACAATAGGTGAACTTTTGTGAAACGCGATCTGAAAGGAGTGTTGAAGTATATAGGGTAGAAATTTGAACCTTCCCCCCCCCCCAGACAGGGACAGAGAAATCAATTAATTAGTTAG
>OENM01001401.1:0-35595 GCA_900239745.1 Rotaria magnacalcarata | reverse complement strand
TTTCATGGTAATATAGAATTTGCTAATAGAAAAACTGATATATTTATTTCTACTAGGGCTATTTAAAACTCCCCTATAGGAGAAACTAAAAGTTTAATTTGCCCTAGGTGAAATTGAAATTTCAAGTTTCCCTGTAACATGTTTTAAAACAATTGACAGTCACTGAACGATGTCATTCGATCTAATGCAATATTTGAAGAATTCATTAGACAGTCGAATATATTTATATTCACCATCAAATAGATCATCGAATAATTTTCACTTTTCTTTTGTGATATGTTTTGTTGGCCGTTGTTATTATTTTCATTCCGTTTTGTTATATTAGGAGTAGAATTAACTGATTTTTAACTTAGTACAACGTGCAGGGGGAATCGAATCGCGGTTTGTTACAGACGTATTTTGTAGTATATAATCTTGATAGCATTCATTATTCATCACGGCTAAATATGCTTTTTTCTTTTGTTCATATGTTGATCGATAATTTGCATCCTTTTGAGAGTTATAACATGGTTTATGATTATGACTAGATGAGTATAGCTACCTAATTCGGGTTCGAATATGAATGGACAACCTTGAAATAAAAACTACTATATTTTTTTGGGAATATATTTAGTTTTAGAATCCATTTTATGTGAATGAAAAAATACATTCCGACTCTTGTTCGAAGTAGGCCACACACCCATTACAAGAAATACATCTGCTCTCCTCCTCAAGCCCCCCGCCCCTCCTCATTCATTGTATATGTGTGTGTTATATTCATATTTTCTATGGATGCTTTCTGTTCCGATATCATTGTTGTAACCTCATCACGCTTTTTTCGTTCTGCATGATTGAATATATTTGATCTTTCTTTCTTCTGCGTGTGCTTTCTAGTGAGTTCTTGACTCTCTATTAGTTTCTAGTGAATTCTGTTACTTTTCAAAACTCCGCATATATATATGTCGTAGGATAGATTAAAATCTAGTTCAGTTTGAAATCGAACTAGTTCAGATAAAAATTTTAAAGTGCACTAGTTCACTTCGCAATCATTTCAATATCAACCAGTTCACTTTAAAATTTTAATATGAACTAGGAAGAATTAAAACTTCTATGTACAAATAAACTAGAGAAAACTATTTGAAAATGGATAAGTCTTTGTTTGTTGAAAGTTAAATAGTAAGTTCTACAAGAATAATCACACAAGTCTATCTCAGTATAATGGAACAAACGTTTTACACGAAAATCAATGAATTTGTTGCAACACTAAACGTGAGAAAACAAAACAAATATTTAATTAAAACGGATACATATAATAAAGAGATCAAAATTCTGCAGAGAACTGAAGGAAAATATCAGCCGCAGTTTAAATTCTCGGCAAAGAAGCTGTTTGTTCTGGTGAAAATTGGTGAACAACACGTTTTGTACTATTCGAAACAAAAGTTACCTGTCGTAGCATTTGAAAATTTATTTGAAAGAATCAATGTATGTCACACAGCTGTTCGACATTAGGGACGCGATAAAACCTGGCATGAAGTAGGCCTTAATGGGAAAATAGACTTCTTGATTTATTCTTTCGTTGCTCATTTAAGATTAGTCGTCGCTATTCTTCTGTACCATTGAAAATGGTGAAAATTTTCATTGAATTATGTGACCAGCGTGCCAGTAGAAAATTGCTTCCAAAACCAATTGTTGGAAAACCAATAATAAACTTCAGTTGGATTTATGACACGTATGCAAATAGACTTGGTGGATATGAGAAATGTGGAACATAATGGCTTTAAATGGATATTTCTTGCAAAAGATCATTTTTCAAAATATTTTAAAGTGAACTAGTCCGCCGTGAATAGTTCAAATGAAAATCTTAATTCTTCCTAGTTCACTTTGAAATTTTAATCTGAACTAGGAAGAATGAAAATTTCAATATGTCCTAGTTCGATTTCAAACTGAACTAGATTTTAATCTATCCTACGACATATATATACCTTTTGTTTACAACAATAAACTGGACAGTGGTTTGCTACCTATCAAGAGTATGTGAACAGTTAAAATCGCATTGCATCAATTACTCGTGCTAGATTTTCACAAATTCGAACTATGCACATATCCCATATGCTTAAATACTCCAGATGCTTTATGACCATCATTAGTCAGGGTCAAGTATGTATAGCAAGTTTCTATTATGCTTTATGGTTCAAATATTAAAAAAAGTTGTAAATTGTTTAGACCAGGATTTTACTGATTCATAAATACGATTGATATACGAATGATATTTAAAAATATGCTTACTTTTCTTGATCAATTGTTGTAGTAGTGTCAATTCAGTCTGATCTTTTTCAAATGAAAAATATGATCCAGGAGGGGCTTTGAAGGTTATGTTGTCGGTGAATAAAAATAGCATTTTTGTAATAAGCATGGCCAATTATCTCATGCTCTTTGCGACCTCGAGACGATACCTCTTACCATAAGCAAAAATAATTTTGGAAACAATCAATGCAAAATGAACGAAATAGCTTGTTAGCGCAGCCCCTTTGGGGCTAAAATGTGGAACTCACATATGATTTTTCGTTTAATTTACTTATACATAATGCATGGTGAGAAATTTGCTGCAAGAAAATCGATCGGTAGAAAAACAGATGTCTTATTTAGTTTTTGCATGCTTGCTAATATCTATAATGCAAGGTGGAGTCTGCAAGTGGGGTCTCTAAGGAGGCCCCTGAGGGGGTGTAAGGGGGTCCTTAAGGGGGTCCCTAAGNGGGGGGGGGTGGGGAGCCGCAAAAATCTCGCTTTCAAAACTTACACTCACCATTTTCTTCGAAAATATTTGTGAGTTCCACAAAAGACACGAGTTGTCTAATTCGAATTATAGCTAATATAAATAAAGTTCCCAATTCATAACATAAATTTGCATTTGTCAGAAAAAAATATAATAAATTTGCAAATGACATTCGACCTAACGTAAGGTTGACGTACTAAAAGCACCATATAGAATGCTAGCAGCAGCATATGTGATGCTACAGGCACTCTGAAGTATGCTATAGTGCCACATTTTATGTAGGCAAGATGTCTATCAGAATCATACATCGCAGCGCTTGTCAGGATTCCAGCGAAAAACTATTTGCAAAGGACGTCCGCCTCGGGATTTATCAGAATGCTACGATGTATGATCAGAATATAAATAAGGATCCTTTTCAGTTCTCAGCAGAAAATTAACTTATGGAGTACTACTTTAATTATATATTACTTCATAATGCTCGGAAAAACATCGGATAACGTAATTGACCCTTCATTTTCAGCGTCGCGACCAATGCTTCTCTATGTAGCATTTAACTTGGTACTTTTAGTGAATCAGCATTCAGAAAGTTGTGTCTCATTTTAAAATTTATAAACGGCAGAATTTTTGTTTTTGTGCTATATGCAATTGCTAGCATGCTTTTTTCTTCTTCAAATTACAATTATAGTTGAAGTCGAATTAGACAACTACTCATATATATATATATATATATATATATTGAGTGATTACTTTTGCATTCTTACGCTATGATCGATTGGTCTGAGAGAAGCCAACAAAATATTTTTTACACGAAACCTCATTTTATAGAGGCTCCTTTGTTTTACCATGTATTTGCGTTCTGATTGCGTTTTGGTGAAGTCCTTGATAATTTGTTCTTGGATTGACACAATTTATTTTATAGCAAAGAATTGTTTTATACTAAAGGTAAATGTCAAGAGAAGTAAAAGCAACATATTAGAGTTTTGCTGAGCTTTTAATATGTATGCATATACTTATTGTAGACTCCTGTGAGACCAAACTGTTTAATTCTATTTCTATGATATTTTTTTTTCCATCATAATCGTAAGAAATACGAATGAAATTAGTTTGTTTAAATAAAAATCTATTATCCTTCGCTGCTTGTAAAATTTAACATTTTTGTGCAATTTATTTATCACGTGATAGATTACATCCTCGTTTAAACCAATGAAAGCTAATTGGACATTTCCATCATCAAGCTAGTTTTTAGAATATTATATTGCGACTTGTTGGTTAGTTCATCCATTCTTCTACCTTTCTATAACACAGACATAATGATGTCACGGTAATGATTATTATCGTATACAAAATGAGTCATTAGCTAAAATAATACAAGAAAAAGGTGGGCGTTTATTTATTGACTATAGAAATGCAAGTAGCAAGTATCAGCAGTATACAGTAGTATTGAATCATATTTTCAGTGATAAGCAATCGATGCTTCTAAGCAACATAAAATATAACGTTAATTTTTTCTTCACAAGCATGATGATTATAATATTAGTTTTGCATATTTTTCTCATTTTAGAGACTGGTATATATATATTCTTTTATTCTCTTTATTTAACATGATATCAATAATAACGCATAGCCTCAAGCGTGAGATGATCGAAAGGAATGATGATTCACTCTATACAGCAATGCGTTCTGCAAATGATACTATGTTAACGATGGATAACCAAAGGTTGCGCTCTTTGGTGGCTTCCGAAGTTGGTCACAAGAACAAATCGACAGATTTAGCTTTCCAACGGGATAAATGCGGCGAAACTATTAGAAAATGTCCTAATACAAAAACTATACAAGGCGAATTACAAGATCGTGAAAGCAAACTTGATATTTTGGCAAAATTATGTCGTTTTTTGATCTATGTTGTTGTGATAAAGCCGAGTGTACAAGGAAATATTATACATGTGCTGAATTACGGTGCATTCGCAGTGCCATATTCTAAATGTATTTGTATTCTTCATGAAGAGAAAGAAGATCATTATGATCCTTTGTGTGCAGTTAACAAACAAAATCTCAATGAAAAGATCACGCCTTTTGAACGCGATGAAAAAAACATTTCTGAACTTCTTACGATATTTATTCGAGAAGAACTCCATTGTAAGAAATAAGACATATATTTATAGAAGAGATTTGTTTTTTTTTATTCCTTCCTAGATGACGGCGATATATATTCAGATTGCAATAATAAATCTTTTATAAATCAGTCAACAGCTGGATTAAATGGTAAATAAGTAATCTTAATCGCTTTATTTAAATATTTGATTTTAGTCTCAAATGATGGTGATAGACTATTGGATCTGTTTACTTCCGGTGCCAATGAAAAAGATTCGAATAAACGAAAAGAACTAGGTAGATAATTATTAATCCGTGCATTGTTCTTTAAACTCAAGTGTTTTAATAGATTATGGCAGTCTTGCATTTGCTAAAACTACCGAAAAACTTTCAGTAGTGCTTAATAAACGGCAAAAAGGTAGTACGCCAGATGAATCATTGGGCATGTTGATAACTTTGATTTTTACGTAATGAATCTTGTCTTTTTTTTTTTCTATTAGATATACCCATTCGAGAATCAATAGCTGTTGAACAAGGTCCAGAAATGTGCAATCATACTACTGAATCTAGTACGTATGCAAAATATGAAAAAGTTTTGTTGATTAATTAAAATAATGTTAGAGTCATTAATAGGTAGTCAATCATCAAAGAATGTTCCGAACGCTTCGAATAATGAAGAGGAAAACGAAAAAATGCGATTTAAAAATCAACCTGAACGTATGATTCGTGGTCGTTATGCAAGTGAAGTCGAACCAACGAAACCATTCAAACGTAACGGACAACCATCAGAGCCAGGACCACCACGTTATTTTGCTGATGAACAAAATAATAACTATCTCAGTCTATTGGTTTGCTCTTTTAATTAAGTATGCAAGAATTATATAAACTATATTTTTTCTTGTCTATAGATTCCAAATTCATATATTCCGGGTGATATATCTCGATATCGTCTTGAAATCTGCTTGGCTACACGAGAAATCGATGGCTATAGATATATTCATCCGTATTTCAAATTTCGAGTACAGCCAACGGGCCGCAACCCTCTAATGCTCAATCCGATATATATCTATTTCAATGATGAACTTAAATTAGAAAAAATATCAGAATCATCACGACAATTACCGTAATTAAAAACAAAATTCCTATAAACTAATAAATATATAATATGATTATATTTTTAGACTTCAATTCATGATCGTTATGCATACAAATAAGGAATTGATGAAAAGTGAACAACCTTTAACAATTTTCTCATCATCAACAGATAATAATCGTACGATAGAAAAAAAGAAAGTTTTGTTTTTGCTAAATATAAATTTATTTTATAGATAGAAGAATGATACGAACAAAATTTGATAATCAGAAAGCACTCAAAGACGCTTATCATCTTAATGAACTAGTTTTTGCAGTAACACTGTGGAGCAAAAAGCCTGGCGAAAATGAATTCCATCGACATGCTGATAAGCAATATATTAGCCGGATATCAGAACAAAATAGAGATGTAAAAATTATTTTTTTATTTTTTATTTTAATAATTTATTTTCGCTCTTTGCTTCTAGGCAAAAGTCTCAAATAAAGATACAAAAGAACGCATTGCAATTTATGAATATTTGTGTAATTTTATTTATGAACAGATTGGAAATTAATAGTAAACTTTATTTTTTTATGTTTCGTTATACTAATCGAGAAATTTTCTTGTTTTTATAATATACGAAAATCTATTGCTTATTTTTTATAATAAAAAAAAAGTACATTTAAAGTTTGGTTTTTAAAAGCGCCTGGAACCAGAATACTATCTGATGTCATATTTATCTTGAGCTCGAGTCATCGATCTGCGATACCGCTAACAGTCTTACTAATAGATCGGTGGTGAACATCAAAACACAATAGAGTTTGTGTAGCCGTCCAGTGTGTAACCATTTCCGACATCGGCTTTTTTTCGATTTAGTAACACTCCATTCTTCATATGCCTGCGAGAGTTTGTCTCCTTTTTCTATGCTAATATCATGACAAAACTATTAAAAACTCTGTCATGGAAAAAAGTATTATTTGTTGAAAAATAATTGCACAATTGTCGATTAATCACCGGAAGTAAAGCGATTTACATACATTGGCTCGTATTAAATGTCCGAAACAGAAAGTATTTTCTTTTTTTGCACACGAAATGATAAGCGTTCATCTCTGCGCTGAATTTACTGGCGCGGTGCGACATCTATTATTGTCTGTTTATTATTGGCCAGCGATTTGATTATTATAGCATAAAGTGAGGAGCCATCATTCGTTCGTTTCTAAACTATGTTAAACAGAATAAACTAAAAGCATACAGACAAGTATATTTTGCTCAACCTATGAGAAAAAAAAATAATCATCTACTTAAATATAAAGTTGTATATTATTTTTTAGATTTTTTTTTCCTAACATGTAGTATTTAGAAAATTCTACTAAAGATTACAACGTCCAATGATGATGAACCAAACAGCACCACCTTCACAACAACAAACAAGTATTTAAAAAAAAAATACACATACAAATTATTGAATTTAATTCTTAAATATATTTTCAGTGTACATGTCAAATTCAAATGTAACAGAGAATCAAATGATGAATGCGTCATCGAATATAACAATGAATTCGACTCAATCAAATTTATTCAATCATCAAATAAGTGCTTATAAGTATCTTGTTCGAAATCAAAATGTACCCGATCAACATTTGATGGCTATTAAACGCAGTCAACAGCAACCTGCACAACCACAACAGCAACAATTTTATCCGCCCAATGCTGTTATTTCTAAACAATCGTCTAGTCCAACAGTCGACGCCCGTTATACTCCATCTATTAATACGAGTAAACCACCAATAAATGGTTTAAATCCACGTTATCCAACTCCACCCACTTACTATTCGCCTGTTCAAGTTAATGGAACCTCGACAACAAANAAAAAAAAATACACATACAAATTATTGAATTTAATTCTTAAATATATTTTCAGTGTACATGTCAAATTCAAATGTAACAGAGAATCAAATGATGAATGCGTCATCGAATATAACAATGAATTCGACTCAATCAAATTTATTCAATCATCAAATAAGTGCTTATAAGTATCTTGTTCGAAATCAAAATGTACCCGATCAACATTTGATGGCTATTAAACGCAGTCAACAGCAACCTGCGCAACCACAACCACAACAGCAACAATTTTATCCGCCCAATGCTGTTATTTCTAAACAATCGTCTAGTTCAACAGTCGACGCCCGTTATACTCCATCTATTAATACGAGTAAACCACCAATAAATGGTTTAAATCCACGTTATCCAACTCCACCCACTTACTATTCGCCTGTTCAAGTTAATGGAACCTCGACAACAAACATAAATTTTCAACCAGGAACTGTTCAAGCTTCAACAAATATTATCAATCAAACACCATCGATAACTGAAAATGTCTTAACCAATGTTTCTAGTGTACCACTTCCTCAAACAAATACAACAACGACGACAACTGCAACAGCAGCAACAACAACAACTCGTATGAATAACAATCTTCGTTTAACACCCGTACTAAAACCGACTGGTGTTGATATACAAGAAGTTCTTGTCGAACGTGATCTTCGTATTCAACATAATATTGTTATACGTATAGGCGAACTCGACAAACTTTTACCAACTTTATTGCACGATGATCTACGCATGAGAGCTATGATTGAACTCAAAGCACTTAAATTATTAAATTTCCAAAGACAAGTTCGTATTTAATCTTACTCAATCACCCAACATGAAAAATACTAGCAGTTTCAGACTCCGAAAGAAAACGATCGTCTAAGATTATCTTTTCAGGGCATTCTATATAATGTGGGCAAAACTTTACACTAAAATATAGCTATTCGATTTGACTGCGGGGTTTTCTGAATGTTTTCCGACTTCTGTAACTGTTTAATATAACTTCTATTTTTTGTTCTTCGCTTAATTTAGCTTCGTACTGAAGTGGTTACATGTATGCGGTTGGATTCAAGTCTTGAAACGGGCAATAATCCTCGTTTATATAAACGTTCGAAACAATTTGGTATGCGTGAAGCACGGGCCACGGAAAAATTAGAAAAACAACAAAAAGCTGAAATCGATCGTAAACGTCGTCAAAAACATCAAGAATATTTAACAGCTGTATTAACAGTAGCGCGTGAATTTAAAGAATTTCATAAAGCGGTTCAATTGAAAACAAATAAATTAGCACGTTCAATATTATCATGGCATCAAAATACCGAACGTGAACAAAAGAAAGAACAAGAAAAACGCGAACGTGAACGTATGCGTCGTTTAATGAATGAAGACGAAGATGGTTATAGAAAGTTAATCGATGAAAAGAAAGATAAACGTTTAGCTTATTTATTATCACAAACCGATGCATATATCATAAGTTTAGTTAATCTTGTTAAAGAACATCAAAATGATTTGAAGAAGAAAAAAAGTGAAAAAAGACAATATTTTATCGAGAATAACAATCCGCAGATAAAAGACGAGGGCGGCTATTTACGTGCTCGAGTTAAAAATACGGTTACAGGTGAAGTTAAATACGGAAGTGATGCACCATTATCAGCTGAATTAGATTCATGGTTAGAAAAAAATCCCGAATGGCTACCGGTTTCAGGTGATGGAAGCGATGTCGAAGAAGAAGATATTCAACCATTAACGGAACCAATAAGTTCAATACCTGCGCCAACGCCCGATGAACAAGAAAAAGGTGTCGTAGAAGATGAGAACATTGTTAAAGAAGTTTTAACTAAAGCTAAACAAGCAACAGAAGATGATGAATATCATACATCATCATTGGATTCATATTATGCGGTTGCACATCGTGTTAGAGAACGTGTTGTTAAACAATCAGGATTACTGGTTGGCGGTAGTCTTAAACAATATCAAATACAAGGTTTAGAATGGCTTGTTTCATTGTATAACAATAATCTTAATGGCATTCTCGCCGATGAAATGGGTCTCGGGAAGGTAAGCTTTTTTTGTTGATCTAGTCTGAAGAATCTCATTGTTAAGATGAGACTTGAATAGACCTTAACAAAAAAATTTAGTTTACGAGGAGAATTTTCTTACTTAAAGGTAGACACCTATAAATAACTGTAAAACTGATAAGAACTTTTTCTTTAATGTTATTAAACGCTGAAATTTTCAAATATTTAGACGATTCAAACGATTGCACTCATAACATATTTAATGGAAGTTAAAAAAGTCAATGGGCCATATTTAATCATTGTGCCATTATCGTAAGTCGAAGAGTGATTATTTTCTTCATGCATCGTTCCCGTTTTGTTTTATAGCACATTAGCTAATTGGGTTAATGAATTCAGTAAATGGTCACCAGCTGTTTCAATAATTATCTTTAAAGGAAATCCGCAAGTACGTAAATCTCTTGGACAAACATTAAGAAGTGGCAAATTCAATGTATTGTTAACCACATACGAATACATTATCAAAGATAAAGCATTGCTAGCCAAAATCAAATGGCGTTATATGATAATCGAGTTAGTAACGTTTGATTTTTGAGAAATTCAATTTTTAATTTCTTTCTCAGTGAGGGTCATCGAATGAAAAATCATCATTGTAAATTAACACAAATACTCAATACACATTATATTGCTCCACATCGTTTGTTATTAACTGGCACACCGTTACAAAATAAGTTACCTGAATTATGGGCATTATTGAATTTTCTTTTACCGTCAATCTTTAAATCTTGTACAACATTCGAACAATGGTTCAATGCACCATTTGCAACAACATGCGAAAAAGTTGAACTCAATCCGGAAGAAACATTACTTATTATCAGACGCTTACATAAAGTTCTACGACCATTTCTTTTACGTCGACTTAAAAAGGAAGTTGAATCTCAATTACCAGACAAAGTAAAAAGAAACTTTTTGTTTCTGTTATAAACGAAGGTTTCACATTCTATAATTTAGATTGAATATGTGATCAAATGTGATATGTCTGCATTGCAAAGAGTGATGTATAATCAGATGCAGTCAAGTGGAATGCTTCTTACGGAAGATAAAGTAAGCACGAACGATATATACCCCTATGAATTAGGGGATCGGAAGCGAAGATCCGCGGCTTGCAGTAAGATGATTTAAATTTGTATTTTCTTTTTCTTTTAGAATGGCAAACCCAGTAATCCAAAAGCCTTGATGAATACTATCATGCAATTACGTAAAATATGTAATCATCCGTTTATGTTTAATGAAATCGAAGAAAAAATCAGCCAGCATTTTAACTATACGAATGGCGTTTGTCTGGGGTATGAAGATGAATTGAAATTTCTTCAAATTTTGAAATTGAATATTTTTAGCGCTGATCTTTATCGTGCATCGGGAAAATTTGAAGTACTCGATCGAATATTACCGAAATTAAAAGTATCGAATCATCGTGTTTTACTGTTTTGTCAGATGACTTCTTTGATGACTATCATGGAAGATTATTTTGCTTATAAAAGTAAATATTTTCCTGAATTTTCTGTTCATTATTAACTTGTTTTTGTCGTAGATTTTACTTATTTACGTCTTGATGGTCAAACCAAATCGGAAGAACGTGGTGATCTATTAGCTAAATTTAGTGAAGCTAATTCTGATATATTCATATTCTTATTGTCAACACGCGCTGGTGGTTTAGGTTTAAATTTACAAAAAGCCGATACAGTCGTTATATTCGATTCTGATTGGAATCCACATCAAGTAAAATCTTATTCTTTGAGTCAATTAAATATCTAATGTCTTTTTTCTTCTTTGTTTTGTTAGGATTTACAAGCCCAAGATCGTGCGCATCGTATCGGTCAAGTGAATGAAGTTCGTGTTCTACGCTTAATGACTGTAAACAGTGTTGAAGAAAAAATCTTAGCTGCAGCTCGTTACAAATTAAATGTTGATGAAAAAGTTATTCAAGCTGGGATGTTTAATAACAAATCAACAGGCAATGAACGAAAACAATTTCTGCAACAAATTCTCTTACAAGAAACTGAAGAAGACAATGAAGAAGAAGACGAAGTTCCTGACGATGAAATTATCAATCAAATGATTGCAAGAAGCGAAGATGAATACAATCTATTTAATGTAAGAAGAAGCAAAACGACGATTTTTTTGTTTAAATTTTATTTATTTTGTTATAGAGAATGGATCGAGAACGTAGACATGCAGAAGCTCGTGTGACCAATAGAAAAGCACGTCTTTTTGAAATATCAGAATTACCAGCGTGGATAACTAAAGATCCGAAAGAATTAGAAAATGCTCTTCTCGATCAAGAAACATTGGACTTATTCGGCCGTGGCTCGAGACAACGAAAGGAAGTCGATTATTCCGATTCATTAACTGAAAAAGAATGGATTAAGGTAAGAAAATTGAATAGCTTTGCAGAGACTAAAATAAATGAAGTGAGAAGCGATTGCTTAGAATTACAAAACTTCAGTCATTGAATGATTCACGTTTTGTTTTATTGAAATTTTCAGGCCATTGAAGATGGAACATTGAATTCAACTGAAGATAAAAAACGTCGACGTCGTCGACGTTTTAATGTTGACTTGGATGACGATGAAGAAGGTCAACTGGATGATACCGATATACGACAAGTTGACAATGATTTTGAGAGTATGGACGCAAAATCAAGTAAACGTAGTGGTAAACGTAAATTAAAAGATGCAAGTCGAAGTTTTACGAATGAGCCGATATCGTCGAAATTATTTAAACAATTACAAACTTTATTGGAGTTTGTTGTTAAATATCGTGACAAGTATGAATTAACAGTTTTTCGTTTTCGTTAAGTGATGCTTTTCTTTTCTGCAGTGATGATAATCGAATTTTAAGTAAACCGTTTATGCGGTTACCAACGCCCAAAGAATTACCGGAATATTATGATATGATTAAAAATCCAGTGGATTTTAATAAAATAAAAGTATGAATTTTAAATACAGAAGAATCTTTTTTTTGTTTTTATAAATAAAAAATTTTGTGTTCTTTAGAAAAAACTTAATGACAATCGTTATCGAAGTATCGATGAACTTGAAACTGATGTTATGCTTTTATGTAAAAATGCTCAGGAATTTAATATCGAAAGTTCAAATGTAGTATTTTCGAAATAACAAAAAAAGGCTCGTCGAAAATAATTCAATATGTTTTTTTTTGTGCTTAGATCTATGAAGATTCAATTATTCTTCAATCAGTATTTACCAATGCACGTGAACGTCTTGAAAAAGGTGAAATTCCAATTAGTTCAAATTCAGAAGAAGAATCTGATGATGATGGTAAAGAATAAACTAAAAACAGCGAATATTATTTCTTACTCTAATTATGATTTATTTATGTTTAGAACCGCTCAAAAAACGAGTTAAAAAAGATGGTAGTACGAAAAAGGTAAGAACAAATTAATCACGGAGTATTTCGATAATGAATTTTTTTTCTTTCTCACTATTTAGAAATCTCATAATCAAGCGCGCACACCTGGTAGTGTTAGTAGTAATTCAAATAGTCGACGTAAAACTCGCGTAATGAGCGATGATGAAGATATAACCATGGATGAAACAAATCAAGTATGTCTTAGTTCGCCTATTGTTCGTTCATCGAACTACTTATGTTTGTTATTTAGTCTTCGTTTGGCTGTTTGGATGATGCCGATGATGATGAAGAAACTCGTGGTTCTGGTTCGCGTCAAAAATAAAACAAAAGTGTTTTCTTTTTCTCTTTTTGGATCTATTTCTGTTCGAAAAATTTCTGTTACTGTATGCGTGTTTTAGCTATACTGTAAAATTTGTGTGCGTTGTGCGTGTGTGTGTGTGTGTGTGTGTGTGCGTGTGATGTACAAAAGAAACGAAACGAAACAAATGAGCGTGAAATAGAAGAAAAGAGACGTTATCGTGAACACCGATCCGAGAACGAACAGTTTTAATATGCAATATTTGCATGAATAGAAAACTTTCTCTTTTCTCAGTCAATCTAAATCTCTCACGCATTTATTATTTTTCGGTTGTATATTCGTTCATTCTCCTTTTTTTTCTCACGAATGATGCGCTCGTATTTCATTTTTTTGTTTTTCGTTGTTCTAATTATTATTATTCATTTTTTGCTCGATAGGACAAATAAGAAAACAAAAATCTTACACATTCATTGATAAAAAGACAAATAAATATATAATGACTCAGTGTCAAACACACACGAATTCGATTATTGTTAATTTCTAAATCAAGAAATGGTTCATGGTTTGCCATTTCCGAATGATGATACGAGTCGTTTAGAAGTCGCGCATTGAATCATATCCTGTTTATCGTGAAAATACCGAACATATATTCCGGTACAAACACAACATACTCGCATTGTTCATCCGAGTTGAATTGAGCTATAGAATCTTAATTTCACTTACGTTTCAAACATCGATTCGAACCATGGAATACATTTACAAAAAATATTGATCTTTCTTGAAGCTGATTAATCCGATCGAACAGTATATGATCCTTCGATGTTTATTTTGTATGTTTAGAAACTAGCAGACTAAAGACACTGTCTAATATTTGTAGTATATGTATTGTTTAGTTGATTTAAATCTGCTTAAATAATGGCAAGTACAAAAACATTGAACGGCTTAGTTGGCGATGTGACATGTTTACTAATTTCTATTCGCATTCGTTCTGTATATAGCTTATTAAGATAGTCTCGCCTCTGTCTTAAGCTTTTGTTGATCATTAATTGGGACGAAACGTGCTTGACTTATGTCTTATGAGGTGCCTATCGACACGTATAAATAGTCACTTCTTACAACGAATTCTTTCATTCAATTCAATCGTATTGAAATACAGCAATGACTTTTCGGACTAGCTTCATAATTCGTAAGTACAATTATTCGTTCATATAAATTATTGATTCGAGATTTTTCTTTAAACTATAGTATCTGTTATTTTCCATATCATCAATGGACTCTTTGGTTTATCTCTTAACGAAACAAGTAGTACAAGTGCATCGCCATCACTACAAAATTCAACAGTAGTCGTTAAAAAACTTGCGAAATGTAAGTTTACGAATGAATGATTTCTATTCATTTTTTTCATTAATCATAGATACACTTCAAGAAAAAACATCAAGTATTCAATATCTATCTGAAGCGGGCTCACGTTGTGCTGGTAAATTATTTTGCATTTGATAATGACTTTTTCCATGGCATTAATCTTTCGAAATATTTAGAAGATGGTTTCTATCCAGATAAAGATGACTGCCGAAAATTTCATGTCTGCTATAGTGGTACACAATCAGTTCGTTGGTGCAAAGAGGGAATGTTATGGGATGAAATCAAAATTGGTTGTGGTATGCAGAACGTAACGGTATGTAGTGGCGGTCGAAAAACATGGACTCACGACGAAGGTAAAACATTGTTCGATAATTGATTTATGAAGAAAATAATGAGAAAATTTAGACACTACAACAACAACAATTGCATCGAAAACATTGAAAGGAAATTATACGTGTCGATCAGGTGCAAATGGATTATTTGCTGATCCGAGCTCCTGCTCGATTTATCATTGGTGTGTTCTTGGTGTACTTCATTCAACACATTATTGCAATCCTGGTTTACACTTTTCAGCTAGTGCCAGCGGATGTGTTTGGCCAAAAGATGCTGAATGTAAGAATTTATTTATCGATGTTGACGGGGAAATTGGATTTTCTACTGTTTTAGGCGAAGGACAAATTGCACCACCTTATTCATCAATTGAATGTGCATTAGGCAATTCAGGTTATTATCCTGATCCTTATGATTGTTCAGTATTTCATTATTGTGATGGTAAAATATAGACTTTTCTTTTATATATATATATATATATAAGCAAATAATTTTCTTACATATAGGTGTTCGAGTTCTTAGTGAATCATTACTTTGTTCAGCTGGTCGAGTTTGGAGTTCACGTAAAGTTTATCTAAATTAACAATTACTAAAGAAAATAGTAATTTTTATTTTTTAGGACTAGAAAATTGTGCATGGCCTCATGAAGTACCTGAATGTATGTTTAGATTTTGCTATCTGATAAGTTCCTGTTGAATATATTTTGTAGGTATCAATTCATGTCCTGCAAACTATTCAAGTCAAATGCGTTTTGCCGATCCAGCAGTATGTTCTCAATATATTCAATGTGTTGATGGCCATTTAGAACCACGCATGTGTCCACAAAATTTTCTTTTTGATCGCATTACAAAAACATGTAAGCCATACGATCAAGCTGAATGTCATGGTAGTAAACCGGATGTATTTTTAACAACAACAACAACAACGACAATTAATCCTTGTAAGTTTTATCGATTGGAATCGTTAGAAAGAAAGAACAAAAAGAAAACATTTCCATCAATTTTTCTAGATCCATCACAAGATTCGTATGATTATAATCCAATGGTGTCAGAAGATGTCATTAAAAAGCAACGCATCTTTCAATTTAGTTGTATTGGTAAATAGAGTCGAATTTTTGTTTTCAATAAATTGAATTTTAATCTAGTTGACGGTTATTATGGTGATGTTTATGATTGCCGTATTTATCACGTATGTGTTGACGGCCGTGACCATCGATCACTCTGTGCTCCAGGTCTCGCTTGGGAATCATTATTACGTTTATGTATGCCAATTCATCTTGTTAATTGTCAAAGTTCGAAATCAATTGAAGGATCGCCAGGTAAATGGAAGCTTCTTTTTTGTTTTCGTTTCATATAGTAAATCTTTTTTTTAAACAGATTCATCCAAGAAAAAATGGCTGCAATTATATACTCGTTCCGTTCTAAGAACAACGACAACGTCGACAACGACAACAACAACAACAACACCAAAACTGCCGTTTGCTTTACCCTCCATTTTCACTTGTGCTGGTCGTTCTAATGGTTATTACGCAGATCCAGTTTATTGCCATAAATTTCATTACTGCGGAACGGGTATACTACATATTTTGCTTTGTTTTTTGTTTTTATCTATACATATTTATCTTCCTCATTTGTCTGTCTTTGTTTTTTTTCAGGCTGGCATAGTGTGATGGAATGTGATAAAGGCTTGGGATATTCGGCTCGAGAACATGATTGTATACCAATTGAACTTGTTAATTGTGGTGCCAAGAAGTTTCTCAACAAAAAAAATTAGCTCATCATTTGTTATATTAACATTCGTGTTCTTTATCTTTTAACTAATTATGTATTTAAATTCATTTAATCAAATAAAAATCTTCCTATATTGACCAACATATGTGCATTTTTCCCTTGTTTTTCTCTCGGTCGCACTAAAATATTTTTATTATGCTATGATGCAATGCTCTTTGTATTTGACATAGATAGAATACAAAAAAGAAAATGAGAGAAATGAAAAAATCGAAAAAGAAAGAGAAGAAAAGAAAAGAAAGAAGGATATTAATGTATAAAAAGATAGAAAAGAAACAAGCGGGTCTACAGTCGTCAACATAGCCTGGAAGGAATACTTATTAGCTATAGATTTCGTCTATTTATTGTTGTTTCCATTCAAGGAAAATTATAGTTAATATTCAGCTGTGTTTCAAAAATAACAAAAACAAAACCAATTTGCTTATTCTATTAATTACTTTGGATTTTAATTATTAATGATTCAAAATTTACTATAAATGTCTTCAATTGTTACCATTATTGATAATGACATCTTAGTGCCAACCTTACAAAAGGGATTGTATGCACTTGCAGCTTGCTCTATTATTGGTACAGCAGCGTATCTAGGTTACAAAGCGGCTGAACCTGAAAATAAAAATATTCTTCAAAATCGCAATCCAGAACTAAACGAACGGGTAAGCTGAAGAAAAACAAAAAGGACCTTAGCCGATCTCAAAGTATATTTTCCAGCTCTTGGAATCACCAATCAAGATTAAGTATCGAGATGTTATGTATTAGATAGGGATACTAGTGCACACGCTTTTGATTGCACGGAAAGAACAGACTATGCAACGAGGGGTTTGACCTTGACTAGCAAACGAATAGAATAACAACACGAAAGAAATATGTAAAAAAGAAAAGTAATGGACCAATATAAAGAGATTTGTTATAGTTTGTTACGGGGCACACGAATGATAAGCGTCCACTTAGAAAGATATAAAATCCAGTTGAGTTGAAGGAGAAGAAGCAAAAGATATCGGTATACTAGCTGCCTTGTTTCTCTTCGAAGATTGATTAAAATCAGCAGTATATCAAAAAAGAAAATATACGATTATTATGGTTATTTTATTTTATTTTTTTTTGTGCATTGATAAATTTGTATTCGTTGCTTTGCAATAGATAAAAGAACGTCCTGCTGATAATAGAAATGTTAATAAATAAAAATCACGTCAGGCCTCTCTTGAAGTTTACAATCATTCCGTTGCCACTGAGTTTCTTCTCGCTGTTTATAATAAACTTGTAGGTTTTTTGATTTCAATTGACATTGAAATTGTCTGATACTCTTTCGTAGAAAAAAAGAAAAGAAAATGAAGATAATTTTACAAAGAATCACTTACGAAAGATAAAAGAAAAGGGAAGAAGTGTCTTGCCGATTGTTATAAATATTACCACTAGTCATGATATGACTCATAGAAGAACTGTAGCGGGGAGCCTCGGTATATGATGACTTGTTGCCTATTCTTATCGCGAGTTGATTATATATTGCGATGTAATTGACTTTATCATCATTCCCCCCCCCTCCCCTCCCTTTTTCCTTTTGAAGGTTTTTATATAAAATGATTGCTCATCAAACAAAGACAAGATCCATAGCAAATTTTGTAAAATAGACGAATCCGATTTCGCTATTATTACCTGATTGTAACAATGAGAAATTGAAAAACAAGATTTGTATCTAAATACATGTTAATGATATAATAAAGAATGAGAAATTGTATTTAAACGTCAATCTGAACGTCAAGAGCACCAAATGGCGTATCTGACAAGGGCGTGTATTTTACTATCGTCTAATAGGAGAGTATCTAGTAATATTCATAGCAAAAGAGTCTACCGTTATGAAAGAAAACGGGCTGATGCCAACGAGAAAACACTTCCTATTGTATGTGTTTATTGGAAGATATTCTTTAGGATTTATAAAAGAAAACGACGTGTTGTACAAATCGGATTAACCTCTTATTCTGCTTACAATAGAAGGTCATCAGTTACTTGAAAATCTCTCGATAATCCAATGAATGTCATTTTTTTTTCACAATAAACATTCTTAGAGTATTGAAAAATATCAATTATTTGAAGGTTATTTATACTCGAAGAAAAATATTTGTCGTACTTGCACATGTTTTTCATGACTCAATAGAAATGTGCCCGTATTACCATCAAAATAATAAAACTCTGTAATTATGTTTTTTCTCGATAGCATTGTATTTCATTGGATTAAATAACGTGTTGAAAATATTTTTGACTCCGAACCTTGACAACAAGCGACCTTGTCAGTAATAATATCCTTTATTATATACTAAATGCTATTAGCGATTATTTGCGCAGCATAAAGGGCGAGTTTGTTCTGTGAAACGTACGCTAAAAATGAGTGGATCACATGGTAATTCTAAGTTATCTCTTCATCACTCTCGAACGTGTCGTTTTCGTCAAATGTCAATGCCAATCAAGCTTGAAATTAAAAATTTCATAAGCACATATCTCAAATTAATTATTCAACTAGATTGAAACAGTACTTGAATCTTTGCGTCTTGGCGATGATTCTTTACGACAAATTATGCAATTACTTGAGCAAGAAATGGACACTGGTCTCTCTCCAGCTACACATGCCAAGGCTGATGTAAAAATGTTTCCAACTTATGTTCGAAATATAGCCAACGGATCCGAAACTGGTCAAGTACTTGCATTAGATTTAGGTGGTACTAATTTTCGTGTTCTACTTGTTAATTTATTACCTCAAGGAGAAGTTGAATTAACATCGAAAATATTCGTTATACCACAATCAATTATGCTTGGCGAAGGAGTGAATGTAAATGAAAAACAGAAAAATTGTTTTTAATTTTTGAGAAAATTTTCATTCGACTATATTTTAGTTATTTCATCATCTTGCTGATTGTCTTGTTGATTTTATGAAACAAGAAAAACTAAATCAACCCGGTGTTCATTATCCATTAGGTTTTACCTTTTCATTTCCTTGCCATCAAGAAGGTCTTGCATCAGCACGATTAACATCATGGACAAAAGGCTTTACATGCGCAGGCGTTGTCAATGAGGATGTTGTTAAAATGCTACAAAAAGCTATCGATGAAAAAGTATCTTAGTTCGAAAACAAAAAGGAACAATTTTCATGTTTTATTTCATTCTCAAATTCTAGAATATTAATGTACAATGTGTCGCACTTGTTAATGATACCGTTGGTACATTAATGGCATGTGCCTATAAAAAACCTCACACATCGATTGGTCTTATATTAGGTACAGGTACAAATGCATGCTATATGGAAACTCTAGATCGAGTTGGTACATGGAATGGTGACTATGAGGAGCCAAAACAAGTGATTGTTAATATGGAATGGGGCGCATTTGGTAATAATAATCGTTTAAATCACGTTCGAACAAGATTCGACGAAGAAGTTGATTTATCATCCGTCAATCCAGGGAAACAAATGTATGAAGAAAAGAATTTTCTGATGACGAAATAAAATCCGATCGTTTTCTTTTTCTAGTTTTGAAAAGATGATCAGCGGAATGTATATGGGTGAAATCGTTCGTTTAATCATACTTGATTTAATGCAGCAAGATTTACTATTTATTGGTCAATGTGATAATTACGGAGATTATAGAATACCGTTGTTTATACGCGGTGGTTTTTATACGAAATTCGTTAGCACTGTTGAAACTGATGAAGGCATTGCATTTTCAAACACGAGACGTGTTCTTCAAGATATGGGAATTCGAAATCCAACATATGACGACTGTGCAATTGTACAACATATCTGCAAAAATGTTTCCAAACGAGCAGCGCGATTAGCCGGTGCAGGTAATATATATATATATATATATATATCCATGATACTTTTAGAATTAAGCAATTATTTTCGTATCCTGTTTTTTGTTTTTGCGTTTATACAGGTCTTGCTGTGCTCATTAATAGAATCAATAAGCCACAGATAACTGTTGGCGTTGACGGTTCACTTTATCGTTATCACCCAAGATTTAAAAGAAACATGGAGAAATGTATAAAAAACTTAGTCAATAAAAACATAAAAGTCTGTAGTAAAATTCTATTGAACAAAAACAAAAAACTAAACTCCAAGTATCATATTAATATACTTTAGTTTGAAATTTCATTGTCTGATGACGGTTCGGGTATTGGTGCTGCATTGACTGTGGCAGCCGAAGTATTGTCATGTCAAAGCGATAAAAACTCATCTGACAAGCAAAAACCGAAGCAACGTCGACGATCACACGTGTAAGATGACGAATAGAAAAAAAAATAAAAAAAAAAACTCGCAGACAAACCAATAAATTGCTTTATTTGGAATCAAGATCTATGCTGCCTTCTCGCTTGACCTTTGTTGAAATCTATCATATTCACATGCCTATCTGTATTTTCTTTCATTTTGTATATTTAGTTCAAGTTCGAATTAACCTTATCCAATGATCGCAAAAGCAAAAGGAGCGCCGTTAGTTGCAATAGCATAAAGTTATTTTATACCAAAACAAAAAGCAACAATCACACATTTACATCAGCGTCCTACTTGGATGATCATAATGATAAAGTAAATCTTGTATACACAATTTTTAAAAAAACAACATTTATCTTAGTATAGTAGTCATGCATATTTCGTAAGAGTCACTAATATTTTAGTTAGAATGTTATTTTAATCGTGCTGTTTATACTTTAATGTTTTCTTTCTTTTTTGTATAAAAAAACGATTTTCTATATGCTCAATATTTATAGTGTTTTGAAAAGAAAATGTACGACTTTTTTCTGTTTGTCCGTTTTGTAGAAGAACTTCTTTTCTTGTTTTTTTTTCTAATTTAAATTAGTCGATTGTTAAATTTTTTTTTTAATTTATGCTGTAAATGTAGATCCTTCGTTGAAATCTTGTGTTTTGCTATTCAATGGTATGTGTAATTCAATAAGGAAGATTGGATCTTGAAATATCTAAATGTTTTCTTTATATTAATTATATTATTGAAAGCGAGAGAGAGAAGAATGATTTTCATTCTGACATTCAAACTATCTGTTAGTAATGATTGTATACAGTAACACAACAAACATGACATATCGCATTTCACTTGTGAACTCGTGCATTTTACATGCTCAGGCGATTGATCATATTCACATTAAATAAATAATCTCGCTATCGAACTAATTATTTATGGTAGAAAAAGTGAACTGCGCTTATTGCGTGTATGCATCGAACTATTCAAATTTCATGTCACTTGCAAATAGATCAACATTTTTGTTTTTTTCGTCATGGTTCAATAGAGTCCAGTTAGTTAAATAACAAAATTTTGTTTTCTCCTATGTCATTTATTGACAAAGTAATGTTGCAAACATTCAAATCGAGCACTTTTTTCTCGAGCTTCCGTACTAAAACACACTATTGTGTTTCATGTTTCAGTTTGTCATCACCTTGGATTTCATCACCACGTTATACTTAGTTTTAATTCACTAGCAATGACTCATTCTGTGAGTATCTTATGCGTTGATAAGAAGGATATTTTTTGCAGTTTGAAGAAAAAAGAAATATTTATATATATATATATTTTTTTTTCATTATCATGGTAAACATAAATATTGATAAAACCATTCGATACTTAGAAACGAGTCACGTTACTGTAACGATGAATCATTTGTAGTTTATGACTGACTTTTTGATTGAATTTTATTTCTTTTAGTTTATCTATCACAACTACATATGATATAGGCGTATTAAAGTGAATCTACTCTTCAGAACGCTACATTGCAATGGAACGGTATGTTAAAATCTTCTTGTTTACTACGAAAGCGGCTTTTATCGTTTCTGATACTTAAATCCTGTAAGACGTTTTCTTTTAATTTCCGTATAAATAAATCGATAGATAGACAAAATCATCTTAACTATTTTCACATAAAATTACGAGCATGATCAAGTAGGTTTCATTTGACCAAATAGTACGAATGCATAATTCTATGGTGTTAGTCATCAATAGCGATTATAATGTGTCATCATAGTCTATGATACCATATTTTGACTCATTCTGAGTAATATTTCGAAGATTGACTATTGCAGTGGTTTGTTTCTTCATCTTCTTTTTCTTTTTCTTCGCCTGCGATTATTTTTTGTGTGATGTGGCATTTATTGAAGGAAAGGTTTTTTCCCTTATTCTCTACGTCGACAACAACACAGCCCACACTCTCTACATTTCTTATTAAAGACGAGGATTTCTTTAAAGAGAAAAAATAACGAGTATTTTTTCTCATTTTAACATTCACAGCACGTTACTGCTAACTACAAATTATGTTCGATATCGTCAAAAATACACACCGTCAGTGTAAACTGTGGGAAAAGAATGAGAATCAGAGCATGTAGATTTATGGAAATTGGTCTTTATTGATTTTTTTTTGTTTCGATTAGGATCTACGAAAATAGATGCTAAGATTTTGATATTCAGTATATGTTCAATTTTGTTTTAGATTTATTTCAATAAACTAATTTCTTTTATTCATGGCTGAACGATGCCTATATAATGCTACTGAGACTTCGTCCATGTCCCATCCGATGAAACAGCCAACTTCGATAGAAACTCGTCATGTAAATACTCTCATTCGTCGTTCTCTATCCAATAAACTAAACATTCTTTCTCTAACTCCATCAACTACAATGACGACTACTTCAACACCATCGACAGGTTCACTGACAATGGCTAGTATTGACTTAGGTTGTGTCGTTCGATCGATTCATCGTCCTCAATCTATAACGAATGCAACGGAAACGACTATGACGACTCCTACTGACGAGGATCATGTATTTATGGATGATATTAAACGACTCGAATCACCAACAGATGCCAACTACTGTGCGTTAAATGTTGATAGTGACAACGACGACAGTGATGATGATGATGCTGATTCTTTTGACGATGAAGAAGAAGCTATTGTAGCTGACTCTCTTAATTCTTCATTGTCTTCAACTATGTTGAATTACGTTCCTATGCCATGTCCCATCTGCCTCGAGCAAGCATCACTGCAAACAGCTTCATGTTGCACATTTTATTGTTGTTCTTCTTGTTGGCGTTCTCACATTTCAGCTTCATTAAATGATGGTCGCATTAAAATGTTATGTCCATCGAATGAATGTAACAAATATTTGACGAGAGATTCTATTGTAAATTTTCTTCGCTATGATCCAATATTATATGAACGTTATCTTAAATTATATGATAATGCAAATCAAAATCCTCGTGCTAAAACATGTAAGTTAAATATTTGATGTTCTAGTCAGATAAATTCCTTTTTATCATTGATTTCATTAGGTCCGCGTTGTTCACATCTTTATTCCCTCGATACAATAACACCTGTTAAATCAAAAGAACATAAGAAAATTCCCAAACAAGTTCAATGTTCAGAGTGTTCGCTTGTGTGGTGTTTTCGTTGTTCGGCACCATGGCATGATAGTTTAACATGCAAACAATTTATGAAAGGCGATAAACTTTTATTAAAATGGATTAAACAAAAATCTGAAGAACAACGAAATGCAAGAAAATGTCCGAAATGTTCTTCATTTATACAACGCGCTGGCGGTAAAAAAATTTGTGAAACACGATCTGAAAGGAGTGTTGAAGTATATAGCGTAGAAATTTGGACCCCTCCCCCATAGACCGTTACAGAGAAATAATTAATTAATTAATTAATTTCTTTGTAACGGTCTGTGATGGTTTCTAGAGATTCCATACATCACAATACAGACCGTAACAGAGAAGTCCCACAGAGCATCTGCGACCGTGATAGACGAATTCCAGAAAAGGAGTTTCATCGTATTTCACATTTTAATCCCATAGGGATTGCGCTAACAGCTTTTTATTTTTACATAGAACGTCTTTTTCTTTTGTAAATTAGGTTGTCCCCATATGACATGTTCATCGTGTTCTTGCGAATTCTGTTATTTATGTGGTCGACGTTATGTTAAAATTCCAATTATTGGCCAACATAGTAATAAGCTCAGGTTCGTTGTTCTTTCTCTTCTGAAATTAAACTAAAGAAATTTAATTTTCACTAGTATGTTTGGATGTCCATATAATCTTCATCCGGACAAACCCTGGCTACGTCGAACCATTCGTGGCATGGTTGCTACGGGCGTTATTGTTGCATCACCTATTATTGCTGCTGGTGCTGTAACTGCAGCTGTTGTTGTTTTACCGCCAGTTGGCATTTATAAACTTGTTAAACGTATACGAGCTCGACGTTCGACAAATATTTTAGTTCGATCTTTTCGTGACGAACAAAATTTGCTAAATGATATTCGTATTCAGCAATTCCAAGATCCTCTACTAGAATTCGATTTCAACGGTGAACAAATTAGTGCTGCTGAAGGATTATCTATCTTACGGCAACATTATGAAATAAGATCTGTTGCACAAAGAAACGAAGAAACTATCAATGAAACATTTCCATTAGCAATATTTGCCAATATGGATGTTGAAAATTTATTTTCCGATGATGATAAAATCCCGACAGGCTTTCAAACATGTCCAACGACACCCTTGATTAACAAACGAAAAGTTCGTAGTCGAAGTTTGAGCAATTCAGCACCTATAATTCATCCAAACATCAATCGTTATCATTCAGTCTATTTAGAACATTAATTTATTTTTCGTTTTTGTGTGCATAAAAAAAAAAAGAACGTGTATTAAATATTTGCCTAGCATGATGACACTAAAACACGTGTAATACTGAACATGTAATGTCTTTTTCTCTCGTCGAAGAAAAATGATTGCTGATGCTATTTTCGCACTGGAACTTCATAGAATTTCTAGCCCGGTGTTTTTTGTCGATTTTAATTGCTTATAATGCCTTGCTTTGTTTTGCGTAAACTTTTTCAATGTAATTAGTTTCATGAAAATAAAAGATTGAATTAATTTTTACTAAAGTCTTCACTGTTCTGACGATGTTGTTGTTGTTGTTGTTACAGTTAAATAAAATTAATTCTATCAATAAACATCGTTTGATAAAGAAACGAGAAAATAACTGAATTGGTTGGCTGAGAATCGATAAAAAAAAAGATCTCAAGAACATTACGCCCTGTTGATTCATAACGATCGAGGAAAACAAAAATCTAAGCTGTGATAGAAGGACTATTTATATATTGGACTGGATATGTCTAGATGAGTATGCACATACGATGCCTATGATTTCATATGTGGTTTAATATAACCAACAGAACGTGTGCTCGAGGAAAATAAACGTATCTTAAATTGTATGCGATCTAGTTTATTCTTAATAAAAGTAGATTGTAAAATATGAAACTGTAAAAAGTATAAAACAGACACTATTATTCATTATTAACGTTCTCGAAAATAGAATCACACAGTTGTTGATAAATTTTGACTTTTTTGTTCGAAGTATTCTTTGGAACTTTAGCCTAAAGTAGAAAAAATAAAAAATAAAAAAATCATAATATTTTTTTCTTACATTTTTATCTTCGTTTGAAATCTCACTAATATATTGCTTATCACTATGTCGACAAAATTCGCCATTATCACCCGTTCTGCTCCATGGCGTTACTGCAAAGCGAATTCCATGAAGATGATAAGCTGCTTTAAATTCTTCATGTTGTTTCTTATCGAATATTGTTGTTATTTGTGTTGCATCTTAAAAAAAGAATTTTTTTTATTAATTAATACATATTTATTAACTTACGATTATTATCTTGTGGTGACGAAAAAATTCGCAAGGGTTGTTCACTTTCCATTAACTCGTTATTCGTTTTCATAACCACTACAAATTGAAGTCTAAAAATATGAGATAATTGTATATTTATTAGATAATATGAATATATGAATTACTTTAATAGTCGGGATGATTCGGAATAGTGTTCTAATTTGAGTTGACTATTAAAATAGATGTATATCGGATTGATAAGTAGGTTTGGGCGATCTGTTGGATGTATTCGGAAGTTGAAGTACGGATTCATATAGGTGTAGCCATTGATTTCTGGTGTAACTATACAAATTTCAAGACGATGTCGACGAATATCACCTGAGAAAAATGAATTTGGCAACTAGGGAAGAAGAAAAAAAATAGTGAAGCAATTATCTAATTTAATTATTGATATGTAATAATAACAAACCAATAAGCGCAAATAATTATTGTTGTTTTTATCAGGAAAGTAACGTGGTGGGCCAGGTTTTAATGGTTGTCCATCGTGATGCTCCGTTTTTTTTGGTTCGAATTCCCTTAATGTTCGACCACGAAATTCTAAAGCAAGTTCGATCTCCAATCGTATATTTTCCTGTTCAACTTCAGCATTTGATAATTGTTGGCGACCATTAGATGAATCTTAAAAGGAAGTTAATTAAACAATGACAACTTCTCATACATTCATACTTTTGATGTGTGAAACTTCTTCGATAGATTCCGGTTCATCTAGAAGAAGAATGATTAATAGGAAAAGGAAAATAATCAACTTACTCGATGTCGACATTTCAAAAGTATCACATGTAGAAATTTTTTTTCGTTTATTCGAATCTATAAAAGATATTGTAGCAAATAACACGATTCGAAATATAAGTGTAACATACTATTAGCTTCATTAGGCACTAATGTTGACGGGCGTTTAATAGTAAATCCTTTTTTTGGTTCATCGTATGAAGTTGTACTTGCAGCAAAAGTAGCCAAATGTTCTATTTTAGTTCCAGATGAAACTAAAACAAAACACAATAAATCAAATAAGTAACAATTGAGATGATTTTTTTACCGAGTGACTCATCGTCAGGTTGATGATCAACATCGCCTAGAAATATTGCAAAAAAAGTATTGTCTTTACGTTTAATATGTATTTCTTTTTCTTACAAGCAAGTTTTTCTTGAACAAATCTAGTAGCTAGCTGATACATGTGTTGATCATCATATTTAAAAATCGTTATATTTTCCATAGGGTTTTCTTTATTAATCGCATATAGCGAATCGTAATGTTTATCTTCTTCATCATAGTAAAGATAAATACATTTTTTGAAGGGTACCACAGGTGCATCATAACGCGAAATATGAATATCATCATCTCCGAATAAATTGTTTTTCATTGAAATAACATGAATTAATAATTGACATACCATAGCCAACGCTTGAATTTGTATTTCATCTTCTTGCAATTTTCCTGTCTTGATCCGATTACAATAATCGTCAATAGATTTACCATTTGTGCCCCCTTTTATGACTAAGCTCTTTAAATTCTCATTTTTACGAATATAGTCAGCCACACGAGAACGTAATTGTTTGTTAACCATGGTCTCCAGAGTTCCATTTGCAAAGCGTATTGATGTATACAAAGATGCATCATCATTGATTCTGCTACGGTGGAACGTGTATATTTCTGCGGATTTCATGCCCCACAATGTCAGTAAAGGATGTGTCGCTCACTGTAAAAAGATTTAAATGAAAGGTAATATTCGACTTCCTAATTTATTCTAGTTTTCAAAGCAAAAGTCAACGATGATGTGCGAGTAGCAGGAGAGAGAAAGAAAAAATGATTTGTCAAGCGACAGAGGCGACAACAGTCAACGTTTTCTATTTGCTCCTTGCTACGATTATGCTAGTTGACTAAGTCAGCTGTTATTACTCAAAAACATGAAAGGTAAAACACTGGAAAAAAATTTTTTCATAGAATTTCTATCGAAAGAAAAAATATGCGAGAATCACTATAATTAAGAAAGAAAATCACAATGAATAATAGCAATAGTTCTTACATAATATGTTGAGTTGGAAATTTCCAGCTAGAGTAGACCGTTTCGAATAATAGAGTGATCAAAGAAAAAATTTCTTATCGAATAATAATAAAATAATACGACAATAAATCTTCATTTAAATACTTCACTTTGCTGCAACATTTCTCACAACCAATATCATGATCAAAGTTGTATTTATGAGAAATTTCCCACCTATGAATCATTCAGTATCATTTTTCAATATCAAAGGATTCAGAAGATCTGAATTATATCGAGTGTCACAGAAATAATGGACCTCTCAGTATTTAACCAATATCTCCGCCAATTTTTGTCGCACAGATTTAACTCTTTTCACCAAAAGATTCCTCCTTCAATTCTCTACAAAACTGTATAAAACGTTTTAATGTAAAAACGGAACTGTGAAAAATTCTAGGCTACAGACTACGAGACACCAAAATGACGGATTTTGTAAATTTGTTTTGTCAATTTTTATTATCTTAGCGGTGAGACGTGCGAGATACAGAAAAACCGAATGAGTGATTGTGTAGCCATAGAAAAACTCTTTCTTGATGGGAATCAAAAATTCCTTTCGACACTTTAGTTCTCGTACAGTCAAGCTTTTTCTTTTCCACATAGTTCGAATTTTTCGGCAGGATTTTGGCGTTACTTTGGAAAAATCAGGCGCCTATGTCCTAAATTAACTTGTTATACTAAAATATTGTTGCTCATTTGAGGGCAGATGATTAGCCTATCAAGCCTACGCAACGGTCTGTATATATTCTTGGCTTTGTATAAAAATATGGCTTGATAAAACGAATTTCAACGATTTCACGTTGTTTTGTAAGAAATATGACCATTTGTACAGTACTATTCTGTTCAAACGACCTCGACTAAAGATTACGTGAACGAAGATATTTGAAAATATCGAAAAGCAGAGACGAGCACAACTAGGCGCCTGCCAAATCATAGATAAAAGATAATTATTTTTTGAAAAAGACGCTGTTACAAAACCGATCATGCTGGTGTCTTGTAGTCTGTAGCCTAGAACTTTTCACGGTTCCTTTTTTTACATTAAAACGTTTTATACAGTTTTGTAGAGAACTGAATGAGGAATCTTTTGGTGAAAAGAATCAAATCTGTGCGGCGAAAATTGGCGGAGATATTGGCTAAATACTGAGAGACCCATTATTTCTGGGACACCCAATAAATCGTATGATGATAATATCTTTTGTGCAAAGTAAACACGCATATCCAATCTTTCTTTTTTGATTTATCTGAGTATCGGATTTTTCCGACGTATAAACTATGTAAGCTATAAGAAAGAGCGAAGAATGCTTACTTTCGTAAGTGATAGAGAATCAAGTCTTGTTTTTCTTATCACAAATTTAAAACAAAACCTTGCTCCAAATCCTTCTCTTGATAAATCTATACAAGAAGCATAATGTCGGTCAACACAATCATCACATTGGTCCTCATCGCAAATCTCGTTCTGGCCTGTGACGGCGATATCGCCGGTTTCCTTACTGAACTGGCTGCGGCACTGCAAGTAAGCTAGCACAATTTCATAACTTGAAGCTTATTTTGAACTTTTCCTCTGTCTTCAGCGACTTTAACAACTGGCGTTGCAATACCAACTTGTGTTGCAGCATGCACTGCTGCACAAGTGGCATGCATGAGCGCCTGTGTCACAGCGTTCACAGTTGCCAGTGGACCGATTTAAACAGCACAACAAAGTTTATTCGTATGAGAGCAAGAGTTTTGAAAACATAATTACTCTAATTTGTTCTGAACAATACTACACCTTCTTTTTTTTCGCAAAGTTGTTTCTCTGTTTTATCCTGTATGAAAAACAGTAATTGTGTAATTTTTCATCAAAATAAACGAGCAATAGTTATCTAGTATATGAATGGGGAACCCCCTTACAACAATCGATTTTTTTAGAAAAAAAATGATGTTGGATTTTTATCGTAGGAAGATCCCAAGTCGAGCAATCGTATATTCAGATCCTACCGTGAACCCCAAACTATTCAATGATATCCGACAACTTCCGATAGAATCCTGTCGGAAGTTATTGGGTTCCGATAGGAAATTGTCGGATGTTCGATCCAGTGATTTCCAACAGTCAGTCCGGTATTCTGGAAACGTCGGGTATCCTCGAAGCTCCATAGGAACCCATTGAATTTATAGCTGTATATTAGATATCCTTTGATTCTCCCCCTCCCTCTCATCAAACACATACTTCCTTGATCACTTGCAATGAACTCCAAAATTAAGTAGTTCATTTTAGTTTATGATAAGTTTTATTAAACAAAAATTAAAATTAGATACAAACAATACCCTAATCGAACTTTTTTATTCATGCGCTTGCCAAGACTTGAGCTCAAGATGTGTCCATAGTTCTTGACTTTCTTGATCAAGAAAGTCAAGAATTGCATCCGCTTGCAAAAAAACGTTCGACTAGGGCAATTTAAGAAAAATTGCAAATTACAAAAAATATCAACTTCATATTAAAAAGAAATTCAATAATTAGTTTCTACTCATTGTTGATAAACTCATGCTGTAATACAATCTAAAATAAAATAGAATAAAGGGAACAAAAAATAATGAAATGATATTAAAATGTAACAATTGAAAGAAGTACAATTGAATAAAAAAATGAATTCCAATAAAACGTCAACTATAAAAAAATAAAAAACTTTACAAAGAAAAAATTATGTTAAAAAATTATTGTTGCAATAAAAATTAAAGAAAATTAATCTTTTTGTGACAAAAAATTTAATTTTTCACTTTCGAATCATACATTGTTATTTTTATTTTTTCCCCACATTTTTTAATGTTCAATTGAAAGCATTTTCTCGTTTATATAAGAAACTGCTAAGAGAATTAATTATTTTGAAAACTTGAACAGAAAACATTGTCAATAGGTCTGATTAAAATAATATTTAAGTTAACCATCAATTTTAGATATAATAAAGCACCGGGGTCAATTATCTTCAGCTTTTGGTGCAAATATTTGTAATCTATAAATCCATTTCAAAACAATAAAATAATAAAAAACTTTTTGTNAAAATAATTTTTTTAAAAATTCTTAATGAAATTAATAAAGAAGTTTCTTGTATGAGTAGTCCATTTGATGTTTTATTATCTACAATCGTTCTTCGTTAAAAACAAATAAGCTAATATAGAAGAAACTTCGTAATTTATGTCTAATCATATATTGTTATTTTTATTTTTTCCCGACATTTTTTAATGTTCAATTGAAAGCATTTTCTCGTTTAAATAAGAAACTGCTAAGAGGATTAATTATTTCGAAAACTTGAACAGAAAATATTGTCAATAGGTCTGATTAAAATAATATTTAAGTTAACCATCAATTTTAGATATAATAAAGCACCGGGGTCAATTATCTTCAGCTTTTGGTGCAAATATTTGTAATCTATAAATCCATTTCAAAACAATAAAATAATAAAAAACTTTTTGTTTCCTGAGGTGTGCATTTTTACAAATTTTCATCTAAAGATCACGCAGTACTAAAATCAATGAGCTAGATTTATAGATTTAAAATTTTTGAGTACGAAAAACCTTTAAACAATAATATACACCAAATAAATCTTTTCAGGAAATAAAGAAGAAAATTCATCGAATTGAATAATGCAGTGAACATTAAATATTAAAATTATTGTTTCAATATTGTACTTCAATAATAAAACGTTCTTGTGGTTTCATGAAAACTAGCCATCTTATTTTCTCTCATGTCTTCATCCTGGTTCCGTAGGTGTGCATTCCATACATGAGTTCGTTCGCTTATGACATAGGCACACAAGGTAAATCAAAAAAAAGTATGAAAACTTCTGATAAGAAATAAAAATGATATCATTCGATTTAAGAAACCTATGGAAGAAACAAATATAAAGAAAACATTTCTTAACGCATAGTGGCTAATTAGAGAAGATAATAAACTAATGATCTCTGAATGAAATTATGATTACTTTAAATGATTATGCAAAAATGCCTTGAATTAATGATTGATCAAATATATTTTCATAGCAACAAGGTTGAAATTTTCTTATCACTAATCCAACTGAAGATACTTTGAAATGTATGTCAGAAAAATGTCGGCTTTATTCTTTGCATCTTCTTTTAATTTCAATTAACATTGGGCTAGATGTTTTTCCACATCCTACTTCTCTTCAGCCTTTTTTCTTTTTTTTCCTGCTTTTGTGAAACACGACCTGAAAGGAGTGTGGAAGTGTTTAGGGTAGAAATTTTGCACCCACCCCCCGGCCCCTCCCACAGACAGTTATGACAGGCCATTATCCCATCATAGATCGCATATATGTCCAACTTGAAACTTGAATCCAATTGAAAATTGAAAATTTCAATTTTCAACTTTTAAATCAATAGCATTCTGACGAATGGTGACTCACACATATATCGCCATATGTTGAAAGTTGAAAGTTGAAATTTTCTATTTTCAACTGAATTCAAGTTTCAAGTTTGACACTACTGATAGATCGTTACCGGCAGGTCATTCTCCCATCACAGACCGTTATCGACTGGTGATGGTAGCACCACGGACCTTTACAAATAAGCTTTATCGAAGTCGAACAGAAAGGAATGTTGAGACGTTAAGGGTAGGAAGTTGGCTTCTTTCCACATCTATTTTAATTAATGAATTAACTAATTAAGCTATAATTAGTTAATTACTTATAAAAGACCCTAAGAGACAGGTATTGGAACTATCACAAACATGTTAGCAAATTCAGGAACGATAGAGAAGAGCAGTTATGATATACCATGATGAATAATAGTGGATGTCGTCGTACGGCCAAGGACCACATAATGCTACAATATCAATAAACATATGGTCTACTTCCGTTTTTCACTTGTAGGTGGCGCATTAAAGTATAATGAGAGTAAAAGTTCAGAAATATATAGAATAGTATTTTTTTGTAATCACAATTAACAGTTACACCGTGTTTCACATTTTGATCCAGAAAGGGTTACGCTAACAGCTTTTTCTTGAGGGTGTGGGGTATGAAGATATGGCCGTAGATCTTTCATTTATACCCACACCCGCACCCTTCCTCAAGGGGGAAACAGCAGACTCCACTCACATGGAGTCAAGTGGAGTCAAATGGAGTCAGCGGAGTCAAGCGGAGTCTTGTAAAATTCTTGCCTATCATCAGAAATCCATGATAGAAATTTGATTTCTTTATTTCTTATTTGTTTGTATCATCTGTATTCTCACATGAAATATTTATTAGTGTTTATTGAGCGACCATTATGGACCATCTTTCTCTTTTTCGTATTCAACACATTTATGTATTCCAAAATTTCAAAGTCAGTAAATGGTCTTTTTTTTATTGAAAAATTCAAGACGATGTTAAGTTACATAAAGAAGAAAAAAATCAAATTTTTTTATTAGTCTGCTGCACTCGAAGCAATCGGTCGTTTGTAATTTTACTTTTTTCGCCGGTTGACAGCCAGCAAGCAGTTTGTTTATGCATATATTTCATATCGTCATTGATTGTAACTTTAAAATAAGAATGCTCTATGTGGGTCTGAACCGTATTGAAGATTTTTATTCCAACATAGTCATCTTTCGTCGTATTTATTAAATTTCGAGTATCATCTTGTTCGTCGTCATCAGTGTAATCATCATTAGAGGAAGTAATTACTATCATTATTATCATCATCCATGTTGAGATCATCTGCTCTTTCATCATCATCATCATCATCTGCTAATTCGAATTCTTCATCATCTATATTTCTCAGCTGAGATGAGTGGTCATACATCTTTGAGTTCGAATTTAGCTGTTTAAACACATATTCACTTAATAAGTTTAAGCCAAGAGCACGTTTTTCTTTCAGTAAATTCAATATTTCTAAACGATCAAGCATATCAACAGCTTCATGGTAAGCATCAGTAATAATTTGTTCGATATCTATTTGATCAATATCACTTTGACTTTGTGTAAATGATGATTGACGATCCTTTTGATGTTTGTGATTAACTGGGAAGACGAAATTATTAACTGGGTCATCATGTAATTGTTTAAATTTAATATCATTCAATACGGACAATCTTTGGGCACGTCGTAAAAATCATGTACTGTAAAGTTGACTATAGTTGAATAGATTCCGCTCAATGCTCGTGTGTTTCTAAAAATCGATTCACAAGCTTGCGAACTAAAAGTATGAACATGCAGTACATGTGGTGGTAACTGTTTTTGTTTAACAAGTAAAACTAAATATAATAAATTATGAGCATTTATTTCCACAGATAAATATGCTGGTTTAGTAATAAAGTATCTGCTTTTGATGTTTTTTGTGGATTGCGTCGGATGGAATGCTTTGAGTTTAATCCATGCAAACCATATTCGACAGAAAAATACGACACACCAAGCAGATCGAAGCCCTGCAATGAAGTTATATTACGTGTGACACCTTTTTAATGAACAGTTTCCCGTTCTCACTCAATGAATATGGTAAATACCAATACTTACGTTCAGCAATCGTTTTTTTATCGATATAAGCCACCACAATCATTTTTAACATTTGCAGATAAATCAAAGTTCCTTGAGTGCCATTATTATCATTTTAAATTTTAAATAGATCAGGCGAGATGTTAATTTTAAACAGGAACTAAAGTTTTGACGATCTTTAGGGTTAATATCAGATTTTGTTAGACCATGATCAAGTTTAGTATACATTTCATTATGGATGATATCATATAAATGATCGATCGATATAAATTGATTACCAAGACGTAATTCAGCTGATGATGATAATAGTCGATTGCGCCATTTTGTAACCAGATGAGTCGCGTCTTCGAAAAACAATAATAGTTGTTGCTCACGTA
>OENM01001400.1:17616-35633 GCA_900239745.1 Rotaria magnacalcarata | reverse complement strand
TCAACGAGCTCTACAATACTATATAAAAATGAAATCGATTCTAGAAATTGTTTTTATCCGGTGGGGTCCATTAATGCAGTAAAGATTATATGTGAAAAATTGACTCCTCTTACCCCAATAAAATTTTATTTTTGTTTTTTTTTCCTATTGTCGGAGTTGTAGAATAAGTGATGCGTGCTGGGCAATACTTTAATATGCGACAGTTGACAAATAACCGTTGCAAATCGTCTTCATTGGCGTTGTAAGGTATTTTTTTAATCGCAAGTTTTCTTTTGCTAGATATTTGATAATGATTGGAGATATTTGAACATGCATTTGCATATTCTACATGGCATTCATCTCCAAGAAGATTGAAATTTATGGGTCGCCGGAGATTGTGTTTGGCTTCTTGGAATCTACGGTGATACACGAAGGCATACCTATTTAAACAATACTGGTTTCGTTATCGAGCATATAATATAGGCATATTATACTTCAGATGCGATGTTGAACGATACTGCTTTATTACGACCTTTATCGAACCAGTGAAATGACTACGTATGTCGCTTTTATCTATGTCACTTCTTAATCCCGATACGAAAAGTGTTTTGCCATTATTTATTACTCGATCACATGCAAATTTCTTCTTCACATGGCTTTGGTTATTGGTATTTTTCCTATCTGTATTTGGTTTAACCGTTGATGAGCAACTCTAAATAAATGATATGCTTGATTTTTGTCAGTTGCATCTTATAAGCCTGATTCCAAAAATAAAAATGATAATGCATACAATGAATCGATGATTTACCCAAGATCAAATTCGATCTGTCGGGTATTGTCATATGGATTTTAAATTTGGTACTACGTAGTAATCAGGCTCGGTCGGTAATTATCTGGTGAGTAATGTTTATTTTCACAGTTTTTTTCACGCTAAAAAAGGTAATTTTACTGAACTCTCCAAAAAGGTTTCGTAGGTGTCTAAAAGCTTCCAAATGCATTTAATGGCTTGGAAAAACGATTGTTAAAATCTAGAAAACCTTAAAAGAGTCTGATCACGGGCACACGTTCCGAGCCATCTCCTACGAAACCCTTTCTAAGTTTCTTACAGCAAAAAAGGCTTAATATTTTTTCATAAAACCTTTTTTCGTTGTACGGAACTTAAAAAAGGTATCGCGAATGGTTCGGACCGTGGGCCCGTGATCAGATCATTTTAAGGTTTTGTAGATTTTAAAAATCATTTCTCCAAGCCTCCAGACGCATTTGGACGCTTTTAGACACCTAAGAATTTCTTCTGGAGTGTTTGGTATAATTACTTTTTGTTTTTAGAGTGTTTCGAAATTCGGATACCAGCTTCGCTGAAGCCCAACGAAATATACGAGATTCGAAACTATCAGATCTAGCAATAACACCCATTCATATCCGAATTAATCCCAAGCTATCTGGCAAAAGGCATCATACATACTTTTAATTATTACCAAAAGCGATAAAAGTAAGAATAATACGTATAAGTGAACTTTTCTAAGTGACTATAAGTAAACTTATAAGTAAAAATTACTTTTTAGCGCTTTGAAAAGTAGTGAATAGTAGCTCTCTTTACTCATGCATCTGCAGTTTTAATTAATCAAGTAATCGCACTATTTTTGAAGTTGCGTATAATGTAGGTATGAATGCTCAATCGATATTTTCGACGGTATTTTCTATTAGTATTGAAGATGCGGATTTGATAGGTTTTACTAAAAGCAGTGATTTTTTATATAGTCTGATAGGGCGCAAAACACTACACTGATTGCCTTATGTACAAAGTACTTTGAAAAGTATAAAAATTAATAGGATTTAGTTACTGAATAGAGCAAAAAACACTATTAATTATTTTTGTAAGGTTGAAAAGTCGAAATATGTAGTATAAAAAGTGAAAAATAATGAGAAAAGTTAATTTATTTTATTTTATTAATATTAAAAGTACTTAGAAGTGTTTTATTCTCACTTTTGTTTTTGTATGGGTTATCACAGAAAAGTGATGCCACACTAGTGTTTATCCTATAGGCACCTGAACCACTATTATTGGCGCTATCTTAGCTATCGAAATTTAAAACGTATCCCTCATATTACCATTTCCTAATTTGTCAGTGATGGGCTAGTAATATATGCAATTTTCAACTAACCAAATGATGATTCTACCTGTTGGGATCAGAATCAAAAAGATTTCTTCAGATAGGTTTCTCATTATCGATTGTTTGAAAGCTATAGAATAGATATCGATAAGAAGATCGAAACATTAATATTTATGTTATGTAGTCGTTCAATATTTAAACTAAACATAAACTATATTTTTCCATGAAAGTTATCTTTTAACGCTTAGTAGGATACTGCTACGAACTTGCTTGCACAAATGCTCGGAGTTTTAGAGAATTACAAAGAAAACTTTCAATCAAAGAAAAGATGAGACCAGTCAACAAATCGATTTTTCTTCATGTTTCAGATGTCATATAAGCAGCTTATATAATAAATAATTGACTTTCGGGGTGAGGTATAAAATATTTATCGTGAAGTGTTGTTTCTAATTACGTTGTTGTTAATATTCTAATATAAAAAAGATTTTTTAGAAATTTATGAAATTAAGGGAAATATTTATCCATCCAACGTACACGGCCTTTCTAAATTAGTAGAATGGACGAGCTGTTCGTACATCTCTTCTGTAATAAGCTTTTCAAAAGGTACATTGAATGGATTACTCCAAGCTATCATTTTACGAGTGTGGTTTCTTTCAGAACATACTCTAAAATTATTGAGGGTGTGTTTGCTTTTTTTCCAAAACTTGAAATCTCGACCAGTGTCGACGGATCGGGAAGCCGTAACGAAACAAAACACATTTTTAAGCATTCATGACGCCCAAAGCATGATTTTTATGCCTGATTGGACTCTTCTTGACTGGTTTCTTTTCTTGCAACTTACTGTACTGATGCTGTCATTAACTTGTCCATGTGTTGATAGAGCCTTGTCTGCAGAAGAACATAGGGAATCCATTAGCTCTTGAAAAGGGAGAAAGTAGTTGTCTGAATTACAATTGTTCGTAACAGTTCGATGAATGGTCGACAATGTAGAAGTAGTTTCATTATGTTGACTAGTTTTTGTATCGTGCTCAGATAGATGCTCACTCAAAATTGAATTGATCAGTGATATATCAGATCCATTCCAGTCAGGTGCATTATAAAAATTGCCTTCTCTAAAACAATTTAAAAAAATAAAACAGAATTGCTTCTGATGATGTTGGCAATTTTTTTCAAATAATTTAATAGACATCTTCATCCCTTGCATTAGAAAAACTACTCATATTTATCAATGTGTTTCTTATTTAATTATTTCTATCACGAAAAAGAACATGTTCTGAATATAGTTCATCAATTCATCCTGTCTATTTGTGCAGTTAATTTCTTAGAGCATATATATTATATGGTCTATAATAATGCAAATAAGTTCTGTGCATATATTCAGTTATGTATACTATGCAATTATTATAGATTCCCTCAAGGATAAATCTTTGAAGCAAAAATTAACTTGATTGTGATGAGGATGTGGTTCAACAAAACGTCTGCGCGCACACCCATAACCACACAATCAAGAACTTCTGTTTTTCTGAACTTTAAATAGTTATTTGTGTCAAAGCTTCAGGCTTGAAAACTCACAAAAAGAATATTGTTCATATCAGAACTAGGACGAGTACAAGTACAGCAAGTAAAAATATTTTACTTGAACTTAAAAATGTTTACTTTACTTTTACTCGCACTTAAAAAAATGTACTTATACTGGCCGAGTCATCATAAATGGAACATGATTACAAAGCACTTTTCCCTAAGTACAAGTATTTGTACTTGTACTTTTACTACAAAAAGCACGAAAAGTACAAGTGAAAATACTTTCGTTCGAGCTCTGGTTCATATCTGTAGAGAAACATTTTCATAAATATGGCACAAATAGTCTCGAAAAGATTTCATCAAGCTCGCAATTTCAATTATTCACTCTTGTCTGAATTTCTCTGTGCCATTAGCTTTAATAATTAGCAATATCTCATTTGGATTTTGTAGCACTCTCGCATTGTGAGGTACCTGCTTTCATGCGATCTGGATTTTGCCTCACTCTCAAATTATGGAGAGATCTTTAATCCTAGCGATTCTTGTAAAATAATTAAGAATAATAATTAGAAGTTTATATGAAGAAATATCACCGTAACCATTTTAGGAAATGATCCAAACTATATACAGTATGTAAAAGAATTATTCGGACACCCTACTACACGAATTTTGTTGCGTGAATCCCTAAGTAAAGGAAACGCATTTTTTAAACTCTGATTACATCATTCGATAGTTCATCATCTCTACTTTCTATTGCATAGAAAATAAATTTTCCATAATGTAGTTTTGATAAGGTTTTAGAAGGTTTTCTAAGAATCAGTCGATTTTACAAGCAAAAATATTATTCGGACACGTGTATTTTTTTCTTTATCACAGCTCTATTTTGCATCGAAACATTTTGAATTACATATCATCTCTTAGAAAAGACATTTCTCTACACGCTGGTATGTGTAAAAATTGAAGAAAATATTAAGATCATGCCGAAAGGTTCTCCATACCAGAAGCACCGAAAGTTTTACAGAAAACTTTCGTTTTTCAGCTTCACAAAAATGAAAACCCAACTTAAAATATACCATCTGAAAGGGAAAACAAAGCTGATTCCAATTNAAAATAGAGCTGTGATAAAGAAAAAAATACACGTGTCCGAATAATATTTTTGCTTGTAAAATCGACTGATTCTTAGAAAACCTTCTAAAACCTTATCAAAACTACATTATGGAAAATTTATTTTCTATGCAATAGAAAGTAGAGATGATGAACTATCGAATGATGTAATCAGAGTTTAAAAAATGCGTTTCCTTTACTTAGGGATTCACGCAACAAAATTCGTGTAGTAGGGTGCCCGAATAATTCTTTCACATACTGTAGATCACGTTAATTTTTTCCATCACACTTATATCTAAAGTCGAATGAATTAAAAATTTTTGATGCTTTATTTCAATGTTTAAATGTCCGTCTTACGTTTGAAACATCATTTAGTTTCTATCCAAATCGTGTGGAATTTTCATTATAATGCAGAAGAAAAGAAAAAATTTCAACTATAAAACTTTCAAGAGTTCGATATTTATACAAATTACAATGTGGAGTTTGATAAAGAAAAATTTCTTTCTTATTTTCATAAAATAACAGTTAATTGTCATTTTGATTTTTTCATGGGTCTTCGCGTTCGTGTTGTGCACTTTATTATTTGTTTGCATTCGAACTCGAGTTTAGAAACGCATGCATCATTTATCACTTTATAGCAAAAGACAAATGCACAGAGCAATTCTTTTCTTCACTTAAATTTACGGTAAGACGCTTATTATGCACTAGAGACCTGCAGCCCTACCCTACCCTATGATCGGGTAGGGTACGACCCTCGTAGGGTAGGGTAGGGCTAGGGTACAACCTTCGTAGGGTAGGGTCGGGTTAGGGTACGACCCTTGTAGGGTAGGGTAGGGTCGGGTTAGGATACGACCCTTGTAGGGTAGGGTAGGGCTAGGGTATAGTGTTGAAAAATGTAGGGTATTGCAGGATAAAATTTTCATTATGTTAATCTGGTCTATTTAAACGTTCAATGTCTGTCAGCCTCTACTATCGAATAATATCTTCTATTCGTAAGGGAATGATGAAAAAAAAATGCCTATTCAATGATTCGAAGTAATTATTGAACAATAAATAACAACAACTGTTCATGTATTTTTTCTTTGTCGATATTGTTTTTAATAGTCGTGGTCGATTTAAATCCTTGCCTGCAATAAAAGGCCCCCTTATATTAGAAGATCTCCCCATAATAGAGTACTCCCTTGAAGGAACGATGCGTGAGACGTAATCAATGAATTTCCTAAATTAATTGATTTCGCGAAAAGTTGGAACTTTAATTAGTATATTTATATCAAAATATGACTAGTTTTCAGGGTTTTCAGTTGAGAATTTTAAGAGAATCAGGTTAGTCTTGTATCTGGATTTTTTAAAACATAAAAGTCTCTCTTCTAATTGTCAGAATCTTTTTGTTCTTCGCAGAATCTTTCTAATTAAAAATTCCGATAATAAATGTGGCACAATAGAAGACTCTTCTGAAAACTTTACACACTTTGACATAATAGGAGGCCGAAGGTATGCTAATGCGTAGGGGGGTTTAGCACTATGTCTCTTATTTTTTTATTGTTGGTAATATCCGTGGTCCATTTAATACTATTTCTCTGATTAATGTATTAGCTGTGATATTCTTTCTATACCATTCTTAACCTTTGTAAAATTTAACTTCATCATTTCATAAATAAATGATTAAATCATGCACAGTATACAATTATTGAAATTTTTAAACTTAATAGGGTAGGGTAGGGCATAGGGTAGAATTATTGTACCCTAGGGTAGGGTTAGGGTACGACTCTCGTAGGGTAGGGTCGGGTTAGGGTACGACCCTCTTAGGGTAGGGTAGAGCTAGGGTATAGAAAAAAAACTTGGGGTAGGGTAGGGTACCGAAATTCATGCCCTTGCAAGACTCTATTATGCACCACTTTTATCATGTATGCTACAAATGGATGCATTTATACCCTGACATGCAACAGGCATCTCATATAGATCAGCAATAGACAGAAAATCGATCGGTAAGGTAAATTCTCATCTCAAGCAGAAAAGTGCCGTCCTGGTCAAAAATGAACTTTTTTTTACTTTGTGTTTATAAAGGAAGAAAAATAACATACAAATAAGTCGATGTGTGCATAATAAATATAATTAAATCGAAGTCATGTGTTTTCACCATTCAGAAAAGATCCTGACAACTTTCATTACGATGGTGACAAATTTTCATAATCTCTATCTTGGCGCATATTTTCAGATCATTGCGCTTACAAAAATTGATACTATTCTAATTCATGTTGCTTTTCCGCTACAGCTTTATTACATCGTTATAAGTCATTTTTCTCCTTGGCATTAGATATGCATCATTCTCTTAGATAATAATCGAAAACATTTTGTCGTCTAAGGAAAATTTGCTATTTCATTTATCGAAACCATTTTTCCTACTACGCTTTTCACTATTCTGTTGCATATTCATTTTTCCAGTCTTGGGAAGTGATTGTTCTAATGAAATATTTTGGTTAGTCTAAGTGTGTTATATGTGTTTATCGTAGCACATGTTTTTAGGCATTTTTGATCCAAACGTCATTTTCCCAATTGAAACGATCATATATGTCACTGATCAGATATCTGTCTACTCCTCATATATGTGTCCTTCATTTGGTGATATTGATGATTGTGAATTAGATGCGGTGTCAACTACATTGTGAGACGAACGCTTCATAACGATGTGGTCTGCAAATTAAGCCAGTGACAGTTGACAATTCATTGCAAAAGAACCGGCTATCAGTTTCAGTTCTCCATCCCAGAACTATCACTGACATTCACTTATAAAATAGTGTTTCAAGTAATGTTTTACTTGAAAAAAAGGAAATTTTTATTCGAATGTGAACGATAAATACTTTACCTTGAAATTTTTTGCAGTTTTATTAGTAGATCAGCGACAGGTTACGAACCGAGAATTGGATCTGGTCACCACGACTGCTTGAAAGGAAACGGGCAAGTCGTGCCAGTGCTCGAGAAAAAGAACCAATTCATAGAACTGTGAGCTGTCATAGGCGCATTTAGGAATCATTCAATGTTTCTTGCAGCCTTTGCAACTTTTTCGAAAACTTCATTTTTACTCTTTTACTTCAATAATACTAATAGCTTTCAACAATTTATCCTCCATTACTATCTAAGACTTGTGGTCAACGCTCTGTTAAAGAAAAGATCCCGCGTTCGTAGAAGTTCTTGAACTTTTGCCCAAAGAAGCCGACGAGATTTATTTTGAGGACGTTCTCGTCATCTAATTTTTTTCTCACGTAAATAGTTAGATAGAAAACAGAATAAGTGGTTGTCCGTGGTAGCTGTCTGGAGAAAAGGACGCATGAGAAAGTGTAACCCATTCGAGCTTCAGTAATTTTTCACGCGTCAATTTTGTAATGTGAGGTCTGGCGTTGCCATGTAAAAAATAAATTATATCTTATTTCCCCTGGTTTTTTTGTTGCATTTCGGTATAATTTCATGCAGTTGGAAGAATTCCACAACTTTTTCTCTTCCACAGAAGCTCTTAATAATCTGCTTTGGGTGAATGCCTTTTGTAGGCATTGTTGGACCTGCTTGTTCAGCTTAAGCAACTTTCGCTTGCGCGTGTAATGAATAATACAACATTCGCTTTATGTTGGTGATGATAAGATTGTGGCGCCATTGGTAGTTGCAATGAGACATCATTAATTCTATACAAGCCTCAATCCTGTGTTGGAACAGAAACAGTGGTAAATCATGCGATATCCAAACTTCATGTTTCCATGTTTTCCCGAATTCCCCCATATGTGTTTCCAATGTAGTATGAGAGCACTCAAGTTGCTCTGCTAAACACCATGTAACCGATCTAGGATCTTCTTCAATAAGCTACTTCAAGAAATCCGTATCTACCTTCAGTCGTCTTCCGGGTTGAGATAGATCGTCGAGTTTGAAGTCATGACTCTTGAAATGATTGAAATAAGGTTGCACTATATGGTTGGAGAGTGCACCCATTTCCATCGTGTCGTATATGTTGCTTCCTGCTTTCGTTGCTTTGCGACCCAAACGGAATTCATGAAACAGACGCACTCAGAGCTCTCTACGAGATATCTTCATTTCTAATTCGAGTTCAACATCCAAATCCGTATTTTTGTTATTGTTCGAAAGATACTCGTACCGTCTTAATATTCTCTTATTATGGAAGTTTCTATAGCTTTCTCGACTTTTCGAGGAAATTAAATACAAAAACGCAAAAAATGTCTTGTCAGCCTAATATTTTACACTGATTCTTGGAAACATAACGTAGTCTAATGTATTTTACTTACTCCAATAGTTTATAATGCACTTGAGCATTATCGCTATCGAACTTCTTTTGGTCGTCTTCATAAAAGTAGTTTCTGGTGGATGGTGCTGACATTGAATTTGGCGTTAATTGATTAGATGATACGATTGAATTTAGTATTATGATGGGTTTCATGTTTGTCGACGCCATTGCTTCAGCTAAATTAGGATAGGAATTGTGTTATAGAATCACAAGAAAAAGACAAATTATGATAAAAGAACCATAAATTAATTTTATATTGACGAATTATTATATATATCACGAGAAAAACCCTAATTTATCAGCATTTTAATCACGTTTGATTATTGATAACTAAACTTGAAATATTCTTCATTATGTTCCAATTGTTTATATTCCTGAACTAGACATTGGAGCTAGTAATCTTCTATTACTTTTGTAGGCACTATATTACGTACTCATTCGAAGTATTCTATCCTGTTCTTGTTTTTCTTCCCTGTCTTCTCTGTTTGAATATAATAAAATATATATATTCTTGTTTTTCATGTGTAGAAGTCTCATATTACAATAATTGATTAAAACTAGTAGTGACCGATATGACATGACAAAATGGTCAATAAACAAAATCAATGTCTTCTTGACTTTCGCATTGGTTTCAAATCACGAAACCATTTCCCGCAAAAGAATGTTTTCGTAGTGCAAGATTTGCTTTCAGTGTGTATGCCAATGATAAAATTAATTTGAAACTCGTACCGGTGAGCTCGGTAACGAAGAATAATTCTTCTTCACTCTAAAAAAAGAAGTTTTTTTGTCCAACCCCCAAAATAGGTACCGTAGAGTTGAAAAAGCTTGCAAATGCATTCAAATGCTCAAAATACGAAACCTTTTTTTGCTGTACCGAACTTGAAAAAGGTTTCGCAGAAAAAAGGTTCTTCTCCTAGATACACTGGAAGAACCTTTAAAGCTTTCGTAGAACTGAAATGTTGTCTTTTGAACATTTGAATGCATTTGCACGCTTTTCAACTCTACGGTACTTTTTTCGGGGTTCAGCAAAAACCTTTTTTTTAGAGTGCTAGTGCTTAGAATTTTACCTCGATTGTAATAATTCTACGGAAACATGTAAAATTAATTTCATGTTTGCGTATTACCATTTTGAATGATTTGAGATACAAAAATTCTCTCTCACTAATTGATACGAACCAACTGTCAGATTCTAGTTCAACCTCGGTCGGTTAGGAATAACTTACGAACATAGTATCTTCCAATAAAAGTGGTATGTAAACTCAATTAACTTTAGTTCATTAGAGAATGTAGAACTTTCAGGGTAGACAACGATTCGACGAAATGGTAGGTGGCTTTATGTAGAAAACCTCTTCTGGATACCTTTCATGACAGTGACAGTTTATTTAGTAGTTTTTGGCTAAAAAATGTTTGCTTTGCAAGATATTTTTCAAAGAGGGGGGGGGGTCCTATTTTACACAAAACCCTGTTTCCTGCATCGATGTGTAAATCGTATTCATATTTGTAGTTAATCAAACAAGGAAGATAACAGAAGTGATGGAGTACACTATAAAAATAAAGCGTAGAATAATAAACCCTATTACTAGAAAAAGAAGTTTCATAAACCCTTAAAAGGTTTATATTTTTGTCCGAAACTCTAAAAACCTTTATTAACTGAAGCGTTTAGGAAAATAAAGGTATTTGAAAATAAAAAGGGTTTGTTGTACCAGAATTTAAGCAGAATGGTTTATTAATCTGCGATGAAGGATTTTTTTTTCTACGGCAAAGGTTTCACCCTTTTACCCTTCCATAAAATAGTTTTTGTGCTAAAATAATTGAAATCAAATACCCTATACAGGTATATAAAAATGATGTTGGTTTTTACGGTTGATGACACCATTTGATTATTTTTCTGGTTAGATAGGCAATCTTACAATTACAACACAGAAAAGTGAAAAAAACAGAATAGTTTTAGCCTATTTTATGTTGAAATAGCATGCGATCTCGTATTAATAGATTTTCTTTCTTCGTTTAATAAAATCATTTTAAAAACCAAATGACGCTAAGTTCTACGCAGAGGAATCCACCATAATGAACGTAAGTGTTTACTTTTAAAATCATAAGAAATTATTATTATTCTAGATAGCTCTTTGTTTTAGTGTACTGCAGCCGGGCCGGGTAACCAGCACCCGACCCGACCCGGTGCCTGGATCCGGGTGAAAAGCTCCGGGTCGGGCCGGGTGCCCGGTCTGAGAAAAAAAGTCGGGTCGGGCTGAGGAATTTTCAAAAAATCGACACCAGACCGGTCAACTAGTGACATCAAGAAGAAACATGAAATTTTCAGATATCATTGTCGATTTCAGTCATAGGAATGTGAATCTGATTGGATTATCATTCACTAATATATTCAACAGTCACGACGAGTCACCTAACCTAACCCACAAATACCATTATTCTACTTACATGTTAAAGAAACTTCGCTGAGTGTGCTATATAGTTGCTTTATATAACTGATCTATTACCGCCTCACATTTACATGAAGCATCGTAAGTATCTATTCTCACATACTTCTACATGCTCATTAATTCTTACTTTTTGTCGTAGCTCAGCGCTTCATCATCTTTTCTACCACAAAAACATAGATTTTAATGTTATCTATTATTGATTGAAAGTATTAATTTTTCTATAATTTCTCACTGGAGTGCACTTCTATTTTATCTTCTAGATCTTAGTTGAACATCAAAAACATAGTTTTTGATGTTATTTATTATTTATTAATTTTATTGATCTTTTATTATCAATTATTTATTATGTATTATTTATTATCGATTATTTATCTCATTGAGATTATCTCGCTAATAAACTATGTTACAATCTTCTTCTATTATTAAATCTTCACAAGAAATAATCCCCCCTTTCTTTAAGCATTAACACTCACTTAAATAGAATAGATACGAGAAGAAGAATGGAATGATTGTAAACGTGATAGAATGAAACCGAGAGAAGAAGAGAGAACATATTTATGGCAGGACAGATATTTCCTGACATAACAAACTATTAGCAAAATTTTGACCACAATCCGGTCGGGTACCGGGTATAGATGTCCGGGTCTGATTCGGGTCCGGGCGTGAGGCCACCGGGCCCGGTCGGTTCCGGGTGTGTGAAAAATCAGTCGGGCAGGCTCCGGGTATGAAAAGTTGTACCCGTGCAGGACTCTACTTTGTTTCTACAATTTTTTTAAAAGAATCCAATCAAATACATTCCAGGTTCACCATTTCGGTTACTCGATATTGTGGGAACTGACAGGAAAGATACGGGAAATTTGCCATATCGTGTAGGAAAAACTGAAAATCAACAGACATAGAAACAGTGTAACGACAGGAAATTCTTCTGATATTTTTTCGATAATTTCCAACCGGTTCTTGACAGAAAGAAAAGAAATTGGCTAGAATGCCCCGGAAAAATCCCAAATTTTTCCCACTGAAATACTTCTTCCATTTTCCGTCGATTTCCGGACTTTCTCTCAGGAACCCGCCTGTACTTGTCGACCTGAGTACATTTTCATTTTTAAATTCCATTATTTGTTTTATTCATTTAGATTAATATGAAATCCTCAATCACGATTCAGTATAATTTTTAACCAAAAAATCTTTATTTTTATTCCTTTAGTAAAAAAATTCATAATCGTGCGTAGGTATAATTTTCCATTAAACATTTCTTATTTTTATTCTTTTAGTTTAATATCAAATTCAGATTGATGGTGGTTATTACTTTAAAACAAATAATGTTTTTTATTTCATTTATTTAGGTTAATGGCAATAACAAAAGGAAGAGAAAGTATTATTTCAATTAAATTAATAATTTTGATCTTTCACCATTGGACGAGCAACTCAAACAATCATAAGTATTTTTAAATTTAAATTAAAGTTTCTACTTTTCTCATTTAGATTTACTTCAGTCACTCATCAAATTAAGCATGCGTTTTGGCTAAAAGTAAGTTTGCTGAAACTCTTTAGAAGGATACTGAACCCTTCTATATACCCTCTATTGAACCCATTGGAAGGGTTTCAGAAGATTTCCTATACGGCTAAAAGGGTTTACTATACGTGTCACTTTAATATACCCTCAAGTGTTTATTATTCTAAGTTTATTTTGTACAGTGTAGGGAATTCAACTTAGGGTTCTTTAAATACAAGCTAGGCGGCACACGTTATGAGGATAAAGATGAGACAATATTCTGTTGCTCGTACATATGTACTAGAAGCAAGGGTTCATATTTACTATTATTGATTAATTTTACAATTATATTATCATTCAGTTGTGTGTTCTTAAACTATGATTTCATTACCAAGTTCAAAACAGTACGTCTGACTACTGTCGTTTTTATAAAGTGATTCTTTTTCTGAGTATTAAACTGGCAACAATTTATGTAAAAGACTTGATGTCACTGATATCAGTGTGTATCAGGATTGTTTCTATAAGAACGGGGTTGCTTTTAAAACTATCCATGCAATTAAATAGTCAGAGAAAAATTGGATTTAAATTATTACCCGTTTCACTTGATAAATGTGCCCTGTCAAAATGTCAAATTACCATTAGATGTATAATAAATCGTGCATAAAAAAGTTGAATACAGATTTGTACAAATATTTCACTTAGCTCATAGGTCCTACGTAAAATTAGTATTCTGTTGAATCATTTATCTATTTGTCGTAAACTGTCAGCTCTTAATGACGAATGCTCTTTTAATCATATTAAAATGAAATATCGCTGCTTTATCTATGTACTGTTTCAACTTATACATCTGAGACATACTGAAATTAATGTCTAGAAAATTTCCCACCCAGGTCGAGCAATCCGACAGTAAGCACCTATCGGAACCCATCCGATCCGACTGGAATCCAATACGATTTATCGGATCCTGTCAGATCTTACAGAATTATCGTTGGATTCCGGGTCGAGGAATCCAATAGAATTGTATCGGATTGTAGGATATTTCCAGGTTCCTATCGGATCCGATATCGGATCAGTCGACCTGGGCACAAGTAATTTGATACAGACCAAAGTTCTTCTTTTACTAGTAGAAAACGTATGCCAATAGGCGAATCCAAAGCATGTATAAATCTAATATCTATCCCAGGTCAAAAAATCTGACGAAAGATCTTGCAGTCCGGACGTCAAATCTTACAATCTGAACGAAATCTTACAAGCATCAGACGAAAAATGGTCGCCTCTGAAATCTTGCATCAAGTCATACTGTATTTTCTTTGAAGATTGTACATGCATTTTTTTTAATACAAATTTGTTGTGATATTTTAACGAGATATTAGTTTAAATAAAATATCACTATGATATTTCTATGAGTAAAAGAACCTTTCAAGAATCTTTTAAGAATCTTCTGATACGACTTAATGTAAGAAATCAGAGACGACGATTTTGCGTACGATTTTTCGTCTGTTCTTATTAGACCAGATATGATCAAACGTACGATTCTTGTAAGATCTTGCCGTCTGCTTTCTCGCCCTGGGTATTGAAGGGGCAACACGTTCCAAGAATGCAACTTATGTGTGCGAATAAATTTGTAATAATAATAGCTAATGTATTTAGGGATAAGTGTCTAGTAATAACGAGAAATTAAAAATAAATCTAGTTAATTCTAGTTTATAAAATTAGTTCTCACTTCCCAAGAGAAAAATCCTAATTATCAGGTCTGATCAGATTTCAAGTGGATTTCTTAAGAGCAGTGAATTTCTGTCGGACTCCGAGTTCCATAACGAAACCTGAATTCTTGGAATTGAAATGCTACATACCCAGATCGAAAAATCCGATGTAAGATCTTGTAGCACCAGATAAGACTGCACGAAAAATCGTAGTCTCCGAAATCTAACATTAATTCTTACAATAAGACTCTTGAAAGATCTTACTGTCGCATAATATTTCCTATAATCTTAGAGTCGCAGCTTACGATAAAAGAGGACCTTTCAAGAATCAGATAGTACAAATTGATGTTAGATTTCAGAGACTATGATTTTAATACGAGTTTTTGTCGAATTTTACACGATCATATAAGATCAGATGCAGAATCTTATCAGATCTTAATATCTGATTGTTTACCCTGAGAAATAATAGCTAAAAAAAGCACTGAAAAAGCAGATACCGGTTGATAGATCGTTTTTGATGTTCTTTGACTCTGACATTGTGAACATATGAATATCGGCGCACTCTAAAAGCAAACAGGATAGTTAGAAAGAGTATTACTAAGAAAAAGATGAACCTTTCAAAGCATTTGATTTTTCTTCCGTATTTATATCAAGATAAGAATCAATGTATCGTTGTATGAGTTCTTGTCTAAACATGGTAACATCAATTGTGTTCATCGAAGAATCATGAGAAATATTGCATTGACATGATGGAGCTACCGCATTTGCATGATAGTCTTGAATCCAACTAGGTAAAGCAAAAGTGATTGACTCGCTCCAACTGGCATCTTCCGTGAAACTCTGTGCTAGTGTACCAGCAGATAAAACTACAAACTCGTTTGGACGTTGAACAATTCGATGATAACGAATACGATGTTTATCTAGTACTGAAGGATCAATGAGTAACTTTCCGTGCTCGAGACAAATGGAAGAGTTTTTATGATCACTTATTTTCCGTAGAACTTCCCGCTGAGAAATTGGAATAATGTACCAATGATGAGCACCACCTTCATGATGATAGTCGATTGAGAAGAGACCTTGTTCAGTAGAAGTTAATGGAAAAACAGCGCCTGGGCCATGTGCTCTTCTCGCGCATGGAACGAATTGGCGCGTCATTTTAGTACCACCCAGTTTGAGAAGTGATTGCTGAGGTAAACGATGAATATCAAAATATATCCGAGATTGTTTTTGAGAAAAAAAACTTTGATTTGGTAACAGTGAAATGTTGACTTGGTGTCGCTCATTACTGGAACGAGATAAGGAGGACCAAAAGTTGCATTCGTCTGTTGTTGATGCCTTGTATTGAGTAAATTCGTAGTTCTGATCAATTTTTTCGATGGAGTAAATCAGTTCATCTGAACTCATTTTCACAATCTGTTCAGGAATTGGATTTGGCATTATGTTTTTTCGTCGCTTCTTCAATGCTAATTTACAATCCGTATTCAGCTGAATTTTAATGGCACCGAACTCTTTCAAAAGTTGTTCGTGTTTGTAGATAAAACGAACAAGATGCTGAAGTTCATATTCATTTATTTGTAATATTGGAACATCCATTGAGATTGATGACATGATTATTCTAACACTTTGTAATTAAAAAACTCAATTCAATATAATAATTGTAAAAATGATTGTACTTCAAAGCTAGGGCAAAATGTATTCTTACTATATCCTTATATGGTTCGATAGAATTTAAGTTTTGAAGTTTTGTCATCGTCATGATCGTTGTATTCTGAAACTACTCGTGCTAGTACTTAGGTTCATATCAGTTAAGCTTTCAGAGACATAAGGGTATTCACAACTATAAAGAGGCATCTGAAATGGCTCAAATAAATCATTGATAACAAATCAATTTCGAGAAACATCGTAGGGTTATTAACCATTGTGTCTCTTGCACATACAAATCTATTGTATTTTCTTAATCAAAATAAATGGTACACGCCATTCTCTATTTCAATAACTAACACAGTACATAAAATAATAAACAAATCAAAAATCTTCATTTCATGCTTTTTAAGGAAGGTTGATAATCTTGTATTCATTTTTATATTCTCTTCCTACTTTATTAATATTTATTAATTCAATTTAATGCGACGCTTCGTTGTAGTTGATAACTTCATCAGACATGATTCTATGTACTTGGGTCAGTTCAAAAGTAATTGTAGAGGTATATCAATTTCTTATAGACAATTCTGAGGAACGTTTTTCTCTACAGTCAGACCGAGAAAAGAAAGCTCTATTGTTCTCTGTTATTTGATCGTACTTTGACTAATATGATGACAATAAATTTTTCATAAGACTTTTTTCTTTAACATGTCTGCTCGTTGTACTAGCTCACAATGCGTCAGATCGTTTAATCTTTTTAGTTCACTAATACATTATACTAACAACCAAAATACGTCATAAGATACAGCATGAAGGGCCCTACAATTTCCGTGGGTTACATGAAGTTTGGCCCAAGGAATTTTCGGCCAGGACTTTCGGTCTCAAAAAATGTTTTTTTAACATAAAATTGAGTCATTTTAATCCTCATTTTCATTTCATACTCAGCCGAAAGTTCGGGCCGAAAATTCCTTGAACTGAAATTCCGGGTTTCCATTTCCATAAGACCACGTATTTTCTAGTTGCACTTTTTCTTTTCAAAATGGGCAAGGTTTTGAGTGATCGAACTTTGGTCGTTGTATAAACTGATCGTATAGAATTGTGCTTTCTTTCGAAACAATTTCAATGAACTTTACTATGTAGATTGTAAAGCCTTTCATGCTGGATCTTTTGGTATATTTTGCTTTTCTTTTAATAAAACATATTTGGTGATAGAATGATCAACAAAAAAAAATGATTTCGTCGTGTATCAAAAACATTATCTTTTTCGTGGTTGAAAACTGGTCGCTGAAAATTTAGTCTATTTTAAGAACAAAATGTGCAACTAGAAAATAAATGGCTTTGTGGAAATTTTAGAGCTTTTTACGTTGCATGTTATGACATATTTCGGTTGTTAATACAACTAACAAGGAAATGAAAACTGCGATGTACAACTTACAACCAGGAACCATGTAAATGAAAAAAGTCTTATGAAAAATTTATTATCATCATGTTAGTTAAAATACCATCAAATAGCATAGAAAAATAGAGCTTTCTTTTCTCTATCAGACTGTAGTAAAAAATGTTCATCAGAACTTTCTATAAGAAATTGATATACCACCGCACACTACTTTTGTACTGGGCTAAGTGCAATTTTTAATTATAATTTAAGATCATACAGTTAAATACAGGGTGGACCAAAAGTCACTTTACAGAGAAAGGAAGGAATATCTCCGTAATGACTCAATTGAATGGGCTGTTTTTTTT
>OENM01001399.1:17501-35651 GCA_900239745.1 Rotaria magnacalcarata | reverse complement strand
AGTCGATGCAGAATTAAATGCTCTATCTAGTGAAATTAACGCCATCTAGAAGTGGCATTGCTGGAAAAGTCTATCACCAAGATGTTGCACCATGTGAATATCAATGCTGCCTAGAGTCGTATTCCCAGTATTTTCAACCCTAAGCACAATTGAATCGATCTGAAATTGCTATAAAAGAACTCAGCGTACAATTCTACATCGGAATATACGAAATTTTAAACAATTTAAAAATAGGCCAATTCGGCTTGTTATGCACTTCGCCTCTCCTTTCCAGTCTCAATTGACACGCCTAGTACTGAAACAAGAATATGAATATGATACACAATAATGGCTCAATGTGACATATTTTCTGTCCAAAAGCATATTGTCTCATTGCCGAGCTGTCAAAACCTCTAGAATAAATTCACAATGGACGATTCCAACATAGGCGCTCTGTATTCACATTATTTTGACACCCGCAACCAATTGTTGCAATATTTTTTTTTATAATAAAGTATTTTTCAATGCTCCAAAAGGCTGGTAACTGAATTGTCATTCATTTTCAATAGACACATATTAAACCAAAGAACTACGTTTCATTCATTAGCATGACATATTTTTTTGAAAACTATGAAACTGACAAGAATAACGCTAAATATTGAATCACTCCAATTAGGTTGCTGAGCAAAGTGGATACTTCGACACTATTTTCTGGAAACGTTTCATGAAATTATAGTNGACCACATAAATTGAAAACTGTTATTCTGCTAAACTTGATGCAACTCCTTCAACATGATTTTCCCGATAGTATGTACTTGTGCGCGCATGATATCGGATGACTGTGTGGGAGTTTACAATTACAGACAAGCCAAAAAGTATTTATTTCAAAACTTCGATTGCTGATTGATATTCTTCATTTTTGTATACTTTTTTTAACAATTGATACCATTTTCTATGAAATTATCATTTCATTTACTGGTGTTCTTCTCATAATATTAATTACAAACATGTTTTGTGTGAGTTTATCGAACTGTATTCATGACATCCACATGTATCTGCTCTTGTAGACAGTCAATTTCATTGCATTTAACGGTAAATGCTCCGATGATTACACTACAACATTTTTATCTTATGGAAATTATCTCAAAACTCCGGTGTAAGATTGGTTCAATCAAAGTGAACCTGCCTGGAAACATTAAAAATCTAATTCTTCAATGATTATCCGCTAATTCAAATTGTGCTCTTAGTTTTTATTTTATTGTTACACTCTCTTTTTTTGTTCTCCATTCAAACTATTTTGTTTTATTTATATTTGGTTCTGATTTCAGCAATCTGTTGTAAGTCTTCATATAATCAATTTCTTGTAAAATTTTGTTCTTCTTTTCTTGTCTGTGTTTCTTCCACTCTACGCGTTGAGCCTCAACTTCTGTTACTATGGAAGCATTTAATATAGATTTAGAATTCATATGATATTACCTATTGAGTTCATATTGATATTAAGTCTGTTCTGTTTAAAATTTTTATTCGGTTTTCTTCTTAATATTTCTACTGTCTTATTTTTTTATCAGATTCATTCATGAGTAGTCACCAGTAACGTAGAGAAGAAATAGAAAGGAACTCTAATAAATGCCTTCAATAAGTATCTTTTTTTTTTGTCGTTCTCCCCTTTAAATTAGAAACTAAAAATATACTGATCATCAGCAACGAAGAAAGTTGCAAATTTCACTTCAACTATTCTTTTGGCATGCGACATTTCTGAAATAAAATCTTCGATGTTGATGCTCTCTATTGTCTACAACTGGAATATCTCCCATACGCTTCAAGGAAAAGTGACAACATTGAAAATTATCCTCTTCTCCCACAATTGTAGAAAACGTTAATACAAAAAAGTGTTTGCAGTAACATCTAACACACAAATCAACATAAAATAACTATCATTTCTACCGGTAAAGTTCTACAGATATGTTTTGAAAGTTTTCTCGCTATAGTCTTCTTGTAATTACGATCTATTAGGGATAGTAAGCAACTCTAAGAAATTTATCAGTTACTTTTTTTATGTTGTATATGCAACACTATTACCGATTACGTCGTAGTCATAGTCAGCTCTGATATGCGTTCAACAGTTATGTCTTTTGACTTAATTTCAGATATTTCGATGCAATAATGTTCTCGCAGAATATTTCTAATGTAGTGAAAACATTCATGGAAGATAATGAGAAAAATCAATTTAGCCGCTGGTTTGCTAGAATTTCCTTGATATTACTTCTCACACTAATTGTGTTCGTTATGAACAAGGGGGGAAAACAATCGAATAATTGTCGATTACTGATTGTGAACAATAGAAACTCATCACATTCACAAAGTTACCGTGGGCAACCATATTTAGCGTATATTATCACTTCTACATCGCCACGCTTCAACTTCACATACATAGAACTTACCACCGCATTACCGAAATTCTTTAAGATTATTCGTAAGTCCTCCGTCTCGCATAATGATTCAAGAATTGTTCGTCGTGGTGATGTTAGAGTTTTATCACTTCTCCTGACTCATATTGACACATGGCATGATATCGAATCGAGATCTGATCGTGAACTGGGCGAGAACGATTGGGCATTTGTATTTGAAGACGATGTTGCTATAGTACCTCCTGCAATCATGAAATCTTTTTATGGAAAAATTTATACAGCATGGAATTATGCCAAGCCAAATCCTATTTTAGGAAGTAAGGACTTTAGTTGTTGAAATTTAAAACTTTGTAAACGCAATTAAGTTGTTCTTTGAACGAGGTGACTTATTATTGATAGTGAAATTATATAGTATCTGAACATATCGACTAACCTGTTAATTTAAGTAATTATTCAATTGATTTTGGTTCCTTTTAATAGGGGTCTCAAGAATTCGTCTGAGTAACTAATTAGTTTTATAGACACTTTTCTCATGTTTCGTTTTTGACATTGCGTATTCTACGCTGTCATTGTCGACCATGAGAGGGACTAAAGTTTCATAAAATATATTAACGCATTTCAATCATTGAAATACAAATCTTAAAGATGCTTAGAAAGAGTTTTGGAAACTTTTCATTCAATTTTCTTAGCTGAAGAACTGCAGTGAAAGAGAAATATTCTATATAAATATCTAGACTATCCTATAGCTGCTGTGAAACCTAATAAAAACTTCTAATTTGAACACGATTTGAACAATTTTTCGAATGCTTGTTAGAACGTCTAAGAAATATTTGATACTCGACAAGAACTTCTCATCTGCCAGTTTTTTCTAGAAAAATGCTTCGTTGCATATTCTCTGACATAAAAATGCATTCTTGTTGAGAGCTCGCAAAGTGTTTTTCAAAACTCATACTCTTCCTTTACAATTGCTGGATCAAAGGATTGACAAAGAACAATTCCACTACATATCTAACACATAAAATATCAGAACGAATCTCATCCTAAAGTCTAGCATCAAGCGCTAAAAACCATCATGCAGTATAGAAAATTGCTATTTGAGAGGTCAGTATTAGTCGAAAATATCGTATTGAAAATTCTTTAGAAGAAGAATTTTTCAATGTCGTTTATTTTCGTGATCTTGGTTATTCTCCATACAAAATCAAAAAACAGATTATATCAACAATGACTCAATGACATGACAGAATGTGCAACCTCTTCATTTTTTGTCGCATTCGGTATTGCTTGAATTGCTTTTCAATACTTCCATAGCACACTAAAGAGAATTCTTGCGTATTTAATTGCATTTTTTAGATAGTCAGATGATAACAGCGTCTATTCCGTGCTGAAATATGTGTTCTAAAACTCAAAGGGTGTTTCATATCACTAGAACTGACTGACTTAAGTTTCTGTAAAATTATATGCCATACTTTTTTCATAATAATCTTTGAATAGAAACTATCGAAGAAGGACTCAAATTGGCAAAAAATGATGGAATTCTATATCTTGGCACGTGTGGACCTGTGTTCATGGATAATGATACCACTATTCAGTATTCACGCGATCGTCTGATCCAATTCCGGCGTGGTCTATACTTTTGTACACATGCAATAGCCTACACGAAATGGCGTGCACGAAGACTCTGGAGTGACTTAGCTACATATGGACTTTTTCACCGCGAAATTGGTAGTGACACGATAACTCGAGAATGGCAAAGACTTTCAAAAACGTATCCATTGAGTGCAGCGACAAATATACATTGGCCACCGAATGCTGGTCACTATGGGTTCTTCTATCAGGCTAGAGGGCAACATTCGTCAAGACTACAAGGAGCGATTTGAAGTGATATGATGTCATGCATCAGAATGCAAGTGTATTAAGTGTGAAGTAGAAAAATAGTCATAGTGACATGCGCTATCCTTTATTGTCATTGTATTTCGAGCACAACATAGAAAGATTTGGTGAAAGATACAGTATTAGTTTGTACAGTAAAATTATGCGTTGATAAAAATCTAAGGTGTTAATGAAAAATGTAGCACGTCAGCGTATTTTAGTCTTTCATGATTCTTAATAAATAATGTGTGTAATACTCAATTTTCCCTTGTTACATGAGCCTTATTGAAATTGAAATCTTTTTCGTATAATCTTACCGCTGTATGATTTGAATGATTGAAAAATTTTGAAGAAACTGTTGCGTGTATGTCTAAAAGAGAATACCTTGAGACTTCGTACTTCGTCTTTCCATTAAAGATATTAATAGTCATGAACAAATAGGCTATTCCAGGAGAATCATTCCGACCGTCTGAGTGAGCATCTCAAAAGGTCTGAAACGGCTATAAAACGGTATAATAAGGCATTAATTTTCACCTTATTTCGCTGTAATCAGTCAGCTCGTTTTACGGACCGTTTTTTGCTTGAAAACGGCTACCGTTTTTAACACTATATTCTTAGTTTTGTGAGTTGACGGAAAACGGCGCCGTTTTTCAACGTTTTATATCGTGTTGACGACATTTTGCGCACCATTTGTTTTTGGACATGGGATGCTTCAATTATAAGGATATAAGAAAGACAATCGATTCCTATGGAAGGTTTTTCCATCATGCTATTTTCAATAAGTACAGTGCGAATGAAAGATATATGTAAACTTTACAATTTAGCCCCAATAGGATTGAACTGATAATCTTTTTCAATATAATGTCAAATGAATCATGGAATCAATGCTTCATCTAGCAAATCGTTCTGATTTACTTGGGCATGGTTTATGGAACAATCAACAAAGTGAAGTTAAATATGTATCTCATTTCGGATAAGATATTTTCACTTAGAAACGATATTCAAAAACTATTGTGATGAAATCAATGAAAACTTCGATAGTTTAAATGAATGAATAGATGTAGGTAACTCCCAATAGTAATAAAAGATGTCGACGAACTAAAACGTAGAGTGTGATAATTATGGCTTTATTTGTTAAATAATATGTTGCTACATTTAACGACAAATGTTATGACTATATCTCACCATCATCCTTGATGAATACCTTAATTCGATACCCCATATGTCCAGAGTGTATCTACTTTTACATACAGCACACATGCTGCGAGTACAACTACTATAATTATGGAGCCGATAAGGTGGGGCGCAGCGACGAGGTGATTTTCCAAAATTCATTTCTTGTACGTTTCACTCTCTAATATATCCATGCATTCATACATTGATCTTGTTGACTATATAGTGTTTTCTCACTGTGTGATCATTTCCTCAGTTTATAAGTCCTCTTGTACACGATCCATTCTTATGTCAAGTACATTCGAGGATGTAAACAAAATGAAGGTACAAATAAAGATCTAAAAATGACGTAATACATCATGCTATACCGGTAGTCAGAGGACAAATATTCATCTGATTAGAAACATTGAAGATTTGAATTTGCTTCGTACCAACTGAATAAGGACTATTGTTGCTGTATAAATAATATCTTCTCAATTTTCAGATGATCCGTAGCTGGAAGACTGTTAATTTACAATTAACCAGCAACTTCACTAGTTTTTAATAAGCACTTCCTGAAAAAAAGACTATCTTTTCTATCTATCTAATCAAACCAAAGAGTTCTCACTAAATTTGGATACAGCGTAAGCAATCGAAGTGAAAAATAGCCACTTTTTCTTCTCGATAATGCGATGATTAGCTCGAATCTCTCAGAAGACTCTAAAAAAAGGTTACCCATACTATATTTTTATTAAGATTAACCACGATTTCAATTGCAATCAGGCAGCTGAATAAGATGGGTATTTTAAAATCCCATTTTTTGGAGAAGTTTCCTGAAATCGGAATGAACCAAAATGCTGAAAAGTTTATATTTTTACTAAGCTCGATTTTAGTGAAACTTTCTTTATTTTTGTTCCGGTGAATCAAACGATTCTTTTGCTAATATCTCATACCTCATTTTCTGCTATTCTTTTCATAATATTAGTTATAAATATGGTTCGTGTGCACGTATCGAACTGTAATGATGATTTCGACATGTATCTACACTTCAAATCATAGTTAATCCATTGCCATTCAACTGTAAGTGTTCTAATGGTTACGGTACAACATCTGGATACTATGAAATTTACTTCGTAACTATGAAATCTTTATGAAAAAGCTGCTAAATCGTCACTAAGTTTCGAGTCACATTTGATCTGAGTTTAATCCATGTCAATTTTCTTGGCAATCTCTTCAATGTAATTCTTTAAATATTTATGCATTATCTATATTTTCCCCTCTACTGAAAGGAGGGTATTACGAAAAACGAGTTAAATGCGTACGTTCGTAAGTTCGTTCGTTCGTCCAATAGGAAAGCAGACGCATAAACTTAACTAACCTCCAACAATATCCTGCAGGAATAGGTTCGACCGAAGATAATCGGGGTTGCGAAACACGATGGCGTTGTTGGTTTTTTGAAATTTTGTATTTTACTTTTTTAAGGAGAGCGAAGGACTTTTTTAGGAAAAGAATAGTTTTTATAGTTTGAGGAAAGCTTGTATTAATGTTTATGTTGAATAATTACATATTTTGCCTATGTATGCATCTTATTCAGAGGAATTCATGTATCCTTGCAAACTATGGTATCATCTACTATGGCGTGTTAGTATGTAGTGTGAAGTATTGGTACGATCGAATGTTTCTGACTGGATTTAAGATGTATAGGTTATGCAGTTTTTATTTCAAGAAGTGAATCATACAAGTTTTATTAAATATTAATAGAATATGATAAGCAATTACAGACAAGTCGAACATGCAGTGCATAATAAATATTTTGTAGCTGTCAGATTAGTTCGAAAATCGTATGATTGCTAACTTTTATTGTAGCACGAAGAATTTATTCAAACTTAACACGTAGAATTCTAGATTAGCGCATCTAAGAACGTTCGCAAACTGTCCAAGTACTCAGGAATCTTCTCTTATTCTTCTCAAAATTGTGAGTCATTTTTTTCATATGTAGATGAAACTGAATTAAATTAGTCCCATACCAGTTGTTTTCGAGTTTCTTGAAAATTCTCTTTGTTTTCATCTAATAATTATATAATGAAGCGAAGCTTTCAATCAATCATGCAGTGTATAAAAGAATCACATTTACCGCATATATACAACGAAACTAGCCGCCCCACTAGTTAAAAATTTGTTGTGATTATAAGATTACAAGCCTTGCAGAATTATTGAATAGGTACACGTTATCTCCATCAAAAACGTTGAAACAATTTTCGAAAATAGGAGATATCTTGAAGTTCTTCCGAAGACAGATCGTGAAATAATTGCTCAAGTCGTGTGAAATATTTGAAATTTATATTTGTCGTAATTATCTTAATAAGTTTAGTTTTTCCTGATTGCGAATGGATTTGATTCGAGAGATGTAACTCTTAGATTTATCTATCTGTGAACGTGCACCCGGGAATGAATATATTCATTCTAAACGGAAAACGCGCCGAAGCAAAATGAACCCAGATGGATTTGAGCAAAAATGAGGATAGAGCCAACTGAAATCGAGTTAGAAAAAGTCAGTTTGATTTGATCTATGATTTACTCGTCCAGATTCATGTTAAATATCTAGTTCATAGACCAATTTGAGTTGTAACTTTACTAAAATGGAGTATTTCGATTATAGCTCTCTTGAATGGATCTTTTGTTTCACTCTGTTATCAAACTGATCGAAAGTTTTTGGGAGCATAGCTTGAGCTGTAGCAGATCGGATGCACTTAAATTCACTATCGCCATACAGTATTAGTAAGTAGTAATTAAATGCCGTTTTCTTGGTGATGCTGCCAAGCAAGTTTTCTATTTATGCTCGGTTACCAATCGTGTTTTCCATGAAAATCATTTCGGAACTATAAAATGTGAAGTCTCTCAGCTACCCAAGTCGAGTAATCCGACAGTAGGCACCTATCGGAACCCATCCGATCCGACTGGAATCCAATAAAATTTTATCGGATCCTGTCAGATCTTACAGAATTATTGTTGGATTCCGGGTCGAGGAATCGATGTCGGATCCTCGACCCAGAATCCAATAGAATTGTATCGGATTGTAGGATTTTTCCAGGTTCCAATCGGATCAGTCGACCTGGGTAGATAGTTTTGGATAGCTACGTTCCACATGACTAAATCCTTTCAGTAGAGGGTTGGCGATGCTAACGTCGCGTTACCTTGTGTTCTTCGTTTGTTTGCCATTGTGTCACGTTATCGATACTCTTTTTTTCGTTTTTATTTTCTATGCAAATTTTATTCTTTTTCATTGCATTAGAATTCCCTTAGCGAGTTTGTCTGTTTTTTCTTATTTGTGTTTCTTTCGGCTGTACGTAAATGCACATTGTCGTCCATGCGAAATGTAAGTTACAGATGCATGATACACTGTAAAGTAGAAAATAAGTTATAGAGTTTAATCAAGGATATTCTACGAATGCCTATATGAATTCAACCAGGTTTTGTNAAGTCTATGAAAATCAATACCGATTTTCAACGAATAGTGTTTTGCTGGTGAATAAATTTCAATTTCTACTTTTACGAAAATCAAGCATTTCATAGAAATCCGAAAATCAACTAGCGAATCATGAATTTTAAAAATTATGTGACCATACTTAAAGTCGATTTTGGCATTCCTGGAATTTCAATAAAAGTTAGTGTACACATGCTGCCGAATATTGAGTTGTGGTGAATTTGTTACGTTTACATGCTTCGGATCTTATTATTTTGCCGAGTGTTTACTTATCTTAGTTTTTTAAGGGATTCATTCATGAGTAGTCACAGTGAGCATAGAAAAAAGTAGAAAGAAACTCTAATGAATATATTTGCCAAATTGATTTTTTTCCTTCTTCACATTCAGTCATAAATAAAAATCATGTTGATAATTAGCATCGACGAGAGCCACAAATTTCACTTCAGCAGTTATTTTCTTACGACATATTTCTCAAATAGAATGTGAGGTAATGATTTATAGTTGTGTATGCCCATTTTTATCTTTCCTGGTGAATATTTGCGTGGATTCTGATTAAGTTTCGATCTAAGTAATGTTTTACACTTTCTGTCAAGGATTTCGATGTTGTAGAAAAGACACATTATATGATTTTCATAATTCACATTGTTGAACTCGTAATTAGCAGCTCCGGCCTTGTTTGGTAGTTTTTATGAAGATAGAATTCTTGCTTTTAAGGTCTTCGTGGATTATTTTGCCCATCCATACAAACAAGTAGCCCTCGCTCCAGCGTTCTAATTACACTGTAGCTTAAGACCATTTCACTGTTCTACATTCTAGAAAAACTGTCAAGTTTTTATTTATTTGTTGTAAAAATCTGCCGAGAAACACGATTTCATACAGAAAACATAGTTACATTTTAATGAATAGAACAACAAAGCGATAGCAGACGAAACAATTTCCTTTTACTAAAACAGATCATCAGTTATCTTTCTAAGGAACCTATCTTGCTACCTTCGATTGACAGAAGTCGAAAACTGAGTCCAGTATGTGTGTCAGTGAATTTTATTTCTTTTTTCAGTCTTGGAATAGCACTATTAAAGTGTTCACTATGTTTACTTACGATAGACCTCGAACTGAGCATATTAAACCTTACTGAATGTACCTTATAACACTTACTTTAAGTCATACTACACAAATGCATATAACAGAGCAACGAAGAGTTAAAGTGTACACTGATCTCTAAAGGAGAAATGTGTCAATCTGATTCTGAGGTCTCTCTTTTATTTTATTTAAAAATAACGTGACTTCTATGAAGCGAAATGTTAGGGGATGACATTCATATGAGTGAGACTAGCGTTCACGTATAGAAAACAGCTTACCCGACTGTAAGGAAATAATGAATATCGGAGAATGAGTTCAATAATAGTTTATTGTTAATATGTGTATTTGTATAATATATAATTATATATTAACGATGATATAATAAATAATAATAATAACAGAAAACATAGGAGGATGCTGTATATCGATCGAGAAAAAAAAGCAACGAGCGTGGAAACAAAATGTAACTACCCAATAGATATTCAATCACGTGAATGAATTATATCTGACAAATGACGTAACAGATCCAACGAGATTGAGAAGCATAAACATATTTATAAATAGCTTAGCGTCAGTTAACGACATTGTTACACAGGTCCCGCTGTAACTTAAATCAATTCACAAAATATAAATTTATGTTTCTATTTAAGCAATCAACCGCAAATTTTCTATTTTCGATTCCTAACCTGAATCTTAATCTCCCTTTCTAATCTGTTTTATTATTCTTTTTTCTCTATTTATACTGTACAACACACACACACACACACACACAAGAGAGAGAGAGAGAGAGAGAGAAAGGCAGAAAGGAAGAAAAGACATTTGTTTCTTCGACTAGACTATATTGTATATAAAGATGATGGGGCATTATTCTAGAAATGCGCTTGGTTCTAGTCGAAGAAACTATGCCAATATTTACGTAGTTACGCACGGGAGCAAAGAAGAATGAAAACGAACGGTTGACGTATGTGCATCTCGAGTTGGATTGCACATATATGAAATACATAACTTATAAAGATGAAACAAGAACGTATAAGAATAAATATATAAATTACTTGTTAGAGTACTCTTTAACAGACATCTACTGACGCTAACACTGATTTTGATTTTTCAATGATCTACCTTGTTCTTCCCTCGTAGTCTTCTTTCTAGTATTCACTCTATTGTCATCAATCTCTGTAGCTTTCCATATACAAACCTACTTCAAATGTGCAACATATATAATGCATTAATAGTATGAAAATATTTGAGTATCGTAAAAGAACAGACAGGTCAAATATTTTTACAACAAATCTAGAGAGCAAGCATTGATATACATTCAAGAGTTATGTCTTTAAATTTTATTTCAGATTTTTCAATAGAATAATGTTTCCGCAGAAGGTTTCTAATGTAATCAAAACGTTCGTGGAAGATAGTGGCAAAGATCCACTTCGCCATTGGATTATTAGAATTTCCTTGATATTATTTCTCGCAATCGTATTATTCGCTATGAATAAGTGGATTAAACGATCGTATCACTGCCGATTGACGATTATCAAGAATGGAAACTCATCATATATACAAAGTCATCGTGGTCAACCATATTTAGCATATATAATCACTTCTACAGATCGACGTTTCAACTCTACCTACAAAGAACTTACCAATGCGTTACCAAGGTTTTTTAATATTATTTGTAAACAATCCGTCTTACATAATGATTCACGGATTATGGGTCACGGCCAAGTAAACGTTTTATCACTTATTCTTACTCACATTAGTATATGGGATGAAATCGGATCGAGATCTGAGAATGAGCTGGGCGAGAACAACTGGGTATTTGTATTTGAAGACGATATCGGTGTAGTTACTGCAACAGCCGTCAGACGTCTTTACAGAAAAATAGATGCAAGACGAAACTATGCGATTCCTGCCAATATTGTAGCAAGTAAGTGGTTCAATATTTTTCAAAAAGTAAACTGTTTTGCATAAATTTCAACAGCTTTCATGAATGGAGGAGACGATAACGGTGTCGCATCCGCATCTTATCTGATCTCATGAACTGTTTAATAGTTTCTGATATTTCGATGTCGAGCTGATCTTATATTTTAAGTTTTTGAGAAAGTACATTTGCTCATAAGCTTTGTATCATCAACAACTTGATTGCGTTTATATTCGCTACTCACAATTCTCTAAAAAAATAGCATAGCCATGGTTTACTTTTTGTAGAATCATATTGTCAATGAAAATAGCGGCAGATATCTTTCACAGACTTTCCGATAATTACACCTATAGTTTAATTGAAGAGTTAAAAGCAATTAGAAAGTTAGTGAAGATGCTGAGACAACACCCTAGCAAGGATATCTAATAGAAAAAAATATTCTACATGTAACGATAGTTTTTTAGTGCTCGATCAGCAATTTCAACAAACTTTAGTTGGGTGATCGAAAAAACGGTTTGTAGATGCTCAAGTTTCATGTGTAACCCTGGGGTTCACTTACAAATGCGTTTCGTGTTCTCGTATGGCAATGGAAAAACCAAAAACTCAATTTGATATAGAGCACATGTACAATAAGAATGAATATCAGAGTGACATGCATGAATAAAAAGTAAAAAGAAATGTTCGACTAGAGAAAATTCTGCTTGTAGAGTACATGACTAATTGGTAATATCTGATTGAAAATTCGTCCGAGGAGTATTTTCTCAATGTTTATATTTCTTTCTTGTTTTATTTATTCCCTATTCAAAAGTTAAATAGATTCTATGAAGAATAAATCAACTACATGACAAAATAGCAAGGCTCTTTGTTTTTGTCCATGCTCATTAATGTTTTCAATCATACTTTATGATAGTTCGAAAACGCATTAAAGGAAACATTTTCTGATTCGATTGAGATTTTCAAATATCTCGATCACAACAGACTCTGCTGCATGATGCAAAGAGTAATGTTTTCGAAATGTCAAAGCTAGTTTCCTACCACTAGATCTGACTTACTTTTTTCATATTAATCTTTTAATAGAAACTATCGAAGAAGGACTCAAATTGGCAAAAAATGATGGAATTCTATATCTTGGCATGTGTGGACCCGTGTTCATGGATAATGCTACCACTATTCAGTATTCACGCGATCGTCTGATCCAATTCCGGCGTGGTCTATACTTTTGTACACATGCAATAGCCTACACGAAATGGCGTGCACGAAGACTCTGGAGTGACTTAGCTACATATGGACTTTTTCACCGCGAAATTGGTAGTGACACAATAGCTCGAGAATGGCAAAGACTTTCAAAAACGTATCCATTGAGTGCAGCAACAAATATACATTGGCCACCAGGAACTGGTCACTACGGTTTATTCTTCCAGGATAGAGGAAAGCATCCTTCCATTATACAAGGATGGGTTTGAATATTTTTGATTTGATGAACCCGATTGGCTAGTCCAGGTGTAGCGAGAAAAACACTCGGTCTCACTCATCTGCGTAGTACTGTTAACAGAATACGAGTAGTTTCAGACAACAAGTATCCATGTTGCAGAAGATGTAATATTTTCACGATGAATGGATTAATTTGTTAATGAAGTCCTGTTGATGATTCTTCTTAAAAAACCTGTATCACGTCTAGAACGTTTCATTTATACATATGTTTCAATGTATGATGTACGAAGTTTATATGCTATTTCAAACTTGTTACTTTTACCTTAACGCCATTGAAATTGAAATGTTTATAATATCGAGTGCAAATTCCAAAGAGAATGTCTCATGACTCCCCCACTTCCTCTTACCACTGAACTCATTAAGAACTAGACAATTCGACATTTCCAGTTGTTAGAAAGAAAGTACCTTTTAGATAGGAGACTGTTCAGTGGAGTGATTGCCGATAAGTTGAGTGGGAGCAACAGATTTATGTGAATTTCCAAATTTAGCTCCAATAGAACTGAGCTGATAATCTTTTTTAATCTAATGTGAAATGCATCATAAAGTCAATGCTTCATTTAGTATTTTCATCTATGTAACGCATTCGTTCTCAAGCAATTCGTTCTGATTTACTTGTGTATGGTTTATAGAACATAAAGTCTAATCACAGTTATAATCGAATAAACTAGACAGTCTTGAGATTCATGAATGTATGCATGTATATAAATCATAATAGTGATGAAAACAATTGGCATCCAAAAATAGAAACACATAACGTGCTAGTTTTATCAATTCAATAATATATTGCTACAACATAAGTGATTGATGAGACGTAAACTGAAAAGAACTGGTTTTATCAAGTCAAATATCAGCACATATACTGCTAGTACACTTAATATGGATAGGGGAGCGGATGGAGAGAGACAACGTGACTGGGTGTTTATGGCTGATTCACTTTTTGTACGCTATACTCTCTACTAAGTTTTTGTGTTCATACATGTCTTACAAAACAAAAGATTTTTCATTAATTTCAGATACAGTGCTAGAAGTCGTAGTGAAAAATAACCAAATTCTCTGCTAGAAATATCAAATCAATCCAATTAGGTTTCTGAGTAAAGTGAATATTTTCAAATATTTCTCAGGTAAGATTTCATGCAACGACAGTTGACCACATCATTTGAAAGTTATTATTCCGTTGAATCGTTCAACATGATTGATTCGATGGTATATGTAGTTTTGTGTGTGCGGTATCGAATGATCTTTTTTTGAAACAGAGCGAACAAAAACTGTCTGTTTCAATTCTTTGGCCGTTGATCTATACCCTTCAAGTCTTGTCTTTTTTGACCTATTTTATCTTACACTCTCGATATCAATGAATGTCGACGGAAAACCTTCTGTGATAGACAGATCAAGCATTGTATCGACATTTTAGAGTCACTTCATATTCCTGCAATAAGTGATATCTATTTGATACTCTCTAATTAGTTTGGTATTGTTACTCCATGTAAACACTCTTCTGTTTATTGAATCTAGTTTACCGGATTCATCGTCAACGAAAAAACGACCATTGGAAAAAGAAAACTACAGTATTCTGACGAATTCATCAAGTAATCATGCGCAGTCAAATATTGTTCTGAGAAACACATCACCATATGTAACGGCGACTGATCATAGACCATATCGATCATCGTTGTTTTCTGTAGAATAATATCGATCAAGTATACCACGCCTTCTGCGTCGTCTCGTGCTTATCCAAACACGAGAAAAAAATCCAATGATTCATAATTCTTTCCCAACACGTCGACAACGAAGAGCATCATAAGTTTATTCTATTAATAACTTAATCCTCTAATTGTATGGTATGAATAATACGTTAAATTGCATTGATTAAATATTTTAGCTCCACAGAAAATTTCATATTGTGTGTTCAATTTTCTATAATTAAATCTAACTGAAAGACATAAAAATGCTATCATCATTTATGACATAGTCATTAATTTCTAGAGCTCATATTAGATTTTTCGTATATACCAAAAAGGTTTTGTGTAATAGTACATTCTTTCTATTTTAGTACCAATGTCTAAGAATCAATATACATATTATATGGTTGCTTATATATTCAATTTTGACTGTACATAAGTCATACGTCGTTGACATTCCTTGTTTTTGGTAGTTTCGTCTAACGAACCTTATGGGGTCTATTTCTTTTCGTTGTTTCTAATTCATCTTCTTCTTTTCTTTTGTCTTTACCAATTATATGCATACAAAATGTTCTCTGCTAGTGTTGAACTTCTTTTGCTTCTATCTCATCGATTTACTATTATTACGTATTTTTCTATTTGTGCAAACAAAAATGTGTTTTTTTTCTTTGTCGAAAAAAAGAAAACAAAAGAAATAAGATAAATGATGAAAAAGTAAAAAATGTTTCTTTTTATTGGACAAAAATCGAGGTCATATGATAGACAAATATAGTTGAGAAGTCAATAAAAATTGCTTGAAGAACGAGAGACATACCATTGCGATGTTTGAATTTTTATTTTAGATTTATTTAGATAAGAATAAGAAAACAATCAATGATTGAATTACCAGATTTATTTCATGAAAATCGGTAGGAAAACTTATATCATTTGAAATTAAAATTGTTTTTTCATCTGTATATAGAATTTCTGAATTGACGTTATCTTTGATTCTATACGCANTGCATACATATATATTAGATTTCTAAATGAAGTGATAAGTTTTATTTTAACATTATCTATGTTGATGAAGTTGCACGCAATCGCGATGATGTTCGTAGGAAACCAACAAACATCACTGTTGCTAATCGAGTGTCTTGTTTGAATTTAATTGCATTGAGAGGATTTTTTTCAAATAATAAATGTAAAATGGTAAGTGAAATCGATTGTTGATGTTATATGGTTTCAGAATTAAGATTAATTTAGGTTAATTTATGGAAAGAAACTTCTTGGTTTAATTATTTTCCATTAAATTTTATCGATTTATTTCGTACGCAAGAAGATTTATTCGATTTATGTGGCAAAAAAATTCAAGATTCTGGTATAGTCTTACGAAATAACCTATAGAACGAAAGTCTAATTACAAAATAGTCACTCGTTTGATGAAATCTGTAAGCGTTGACAATCAGAATTACAAGTAATTGCAAAGTAAAAAAAGTTAGGTAAGATTTTTAAAATTGAGGAACGAGCGTAGGAATAAGCAATGGTGATAGTAAAACACAAATCTTTGTTTTAAAAACTATTTCGGATTGACTCAAATGAGTGAATCGTTTGTGTCAAGACTTTCGCCAGATAGATTTCTTAATCTAGAATTCTGTTTACAGATTATCGACTGATTTTTTTACTCTTAGTTTTTCTTTAGTTTACTACCATTTACACTTGGAAAAAAATTTGATCTACCTATTCTACCACTATGTCTTGGTACTTCTCGTGCATTTCAAATTAGAACTGTAAAAAAAGAATTTTTTTCGAATTTTTTCTTGTCTCATTATTTTTATAATTAAAATATTTTCAATAGTCATCCACATACGCATCTTTTCTGATTTTTATTCAGTCCTTATACAAAATTTCATATAAAGTAAAATATTAGCTGATGCGATTAGAATTCTATTTTTCTTTGTAGTTCTTTAGCAATCGTTTCCCCGACCGATGAGTCTTCCGATGAAGTTTTCTGTGAGAAAATTCGAGAAAATATCTCTCATGCAACGGGCATAGAATTGACTCAATTCGATGAACAAAAAGTAGCTGGGCTTAGAAAACGACCTGATCTTGTTCAACGTCGACATTGTAAATTACATTGAATTTGCTTTCATTATAAAATCTTTTGAAATTAATAGCGCAACGTCGTGCTGAATTTCAACAAATGATTAATATTGGTCATCAACAAGTACCTCTTGCATCATTGGAAGCTATTCGATATAATCTTGGTTTGTAGATTTGTTTGGCTGAATTTTTCTCGTAATGACTGATCTATTATAGAAACAACTAAAAATATTCAAAGAACAATAGCTAATTAAAACGAACGTGTCGCTGCAGCAGCTTGAGCAGCAAACAAGCAAACATTATCGACTACATCTTCACATGCAATATCAAAACCTTCCGATGGCAGTAATCATCGGCAGACATATGAACGACTAAAACAGGAATTAATCGAAAAGAATCGACAATTATTTTTAAATAAAAACTGTAATTAAAATAGACAATATAGAAATTCTTTTGAAGACCCAGTTTTTTTATGAAGTGCACCATGAAAATAAATATAGAAAAATGTCACCGTCAGTGTTTACCTATATAGCCGTCGAATTGCCTCATGATGACGAAATCATGGCTTGTTTTCTTCCTCTTTCCTCTTGTTATTGTGCAAGTTTTACATTTTTATACGCTATGCTTCATTGCCTTCTCACTTTGTCACAATCGCACACTATGTCGTGTTTAGTTCATGATAAAGGATTTCGTTCCTCATTTCACGGTGTTATTAATGAACTTCGAAATGAGGCTCGTACACCAGTATCGATTTTACAGACGATGCCGCGTCAATGTTGCAAATGCAACGATGAAAATCAACAAACAGTAGAACCTGCGGTTATGAAAGAACAGAATGAATTGCCGAAATTAAAACAACTTATCGAACGAATAAATCGAGAAAATCAAACTAACCCAAAATTAGTTTTATCATTGAATCTACTAATTAGTTTTATTGAAAAAAATCGAAGTCCTACTCTGGTGTCATCAAAACAAAATAGTTCATCATCGAGTAATAGCGATTCTTCAACA
>OENM01001399.1:0-17414 GCA_900239745.1 Rotaria magnacalcarata | reverse complement strand
AAAAAAAACAAGCAAAAACGTTACTGAAGCACTTGATAATGCTATGAAAGGTTTTGAGAATCTTAAAATTCATAATCATCTGGAAACTATACAAAATGCAGAACAAAAATTGGGTGAATGGGTTCTTATTCGCTCAAAAAAACCACAGAAGGAAACCAAATCAGCTGATGTTCAGCAAGCATTAGAAGATTTAATGAATCGATGGGAAAGTTGTTTAAAAGTCGAAAAACGTGAACGTGATGATGACTCGGATTCTGGCAAAGAAGTTCCAAAAAATAAATAAATAAATTTTAGTCTCATTAACTGCTTTTAAAGACTTAAATTAATATTGCATTTCTTTTTTCTGTTTTTTCCATTAAACTCGTTTTTCACATTTGTATTGCTGTACAATTACTAAAAAATGGATATAAAAATTAAAGTAGCCAAGGATAAGTATTAGTCTTATTTATGTTCGTAGGATCGAACTTTCAATTTAAGCTGGTTAGAAATGTTCCTGTTAATCGTATAAAAAGTGTATCAAGAAAACTAATTTGGAATGAAGCTAATTTTTAAGATTTTCTATCGAAGTGTAAGAGCCTGCATTACTTACTAATGAGGAATGTTTGGTATTTAATACGTTTTTAATATAAACTATGAAAAACAGATCAGTGAAATTTTATTTCTTGCAATTATATTATTTCCTCTACTGAAAGGAGGGTCATACGAAATGTGAGTTAGCGTCGTTCGTTCGTCCATTAGAAAAACAAGTGCACAAACTTAACTAAATTCTCACAATATCTCCAGGGATAAGTTTGACCAAAGGTTTTTTGGGTCGAGAAACTTGAATTCTGAATCAGTTTTTCGGTAAACAAAGATTAATGTTCTGAGATCTATAACACTTTGAAAAGAAGAGCTCTCGGTCAAAATGAAATGAAGTGATCAGCAAATGAAAAGTCCCTTGAACGCATTTATAGTTTGCAGAAGAATATTTGAATGATTAGGATCCTTAATTAATCAACTTTTTGATTCCAGAGAAAATAACTGATTTAAGTTAGGTGTATAATTAATAATTTGTGATTTCCCTATTTCGACCTAGCATATGATGAATTGAGAAAATTTAGCTCTTTACATTTTCGTTTAGTGACTTTGCATTATGCACTCTTTCAAAAGTGTATGCTACTTGGGAACCTTGTCATATTCAGATTAAACATTGTAAGGAGCTCAGTAAAGTTGCAAATAAGCCAAAAATCAATGCGACCTATATCTGTTGATGCTCGTGTGTTTGAAAATTCTTTTGGTTTTAATCTTACAAATTTTTAAGAAAGTAAAAATTGAATCATGCAACATTTGAATGGAACACCATGATCATAAGAACGACTAGCCGCTCAGTCACAAAAGCTATTATAATAAAGACTACACACTTTGGCAACTTTTAGAATATTTACACATTGTCTCGCTTAGGAAACTTGGAATGGTTGTCGAAAATGGCGTCAATCTGTTTGCTTTTTCGTAGTAACACAATGAAACAGTTTGCCTAGCTCGCTAAAATATCTGAAATTTATACCTGCCGCAAAAGTTTTAATAATCGAGCTTATTGAAATTTTTCTCAATGTTGTTCGTGTTTCATTATTTGTGACGCACCTAATTTTACTATAGTCACTTAATATCGACAATAGCATCTAAGTGAAGATTAATTGGTGATACTTTCAAGTAAGTTTTCTACTGAAGCATCGTTGTCACTCGTTGTTTTCGTTACAATCATTACCAAGCTAAAAGTATCTGAAGTCTCTCACGTAGGCGTTTTGATGGTTTTGTTTTTTAGATGCTCACATTCATTCAGTAGCGGGTTAACGACATTAAAGTCGCGTTACTTGTCTAAATAAACATTTCATCATTGCCATCAGAAAAAGAATCTTTTTATATTGCAGTATATGAGTCACTCTTACAATTTTGTGTCGGTCACATGCATCACATTCCGATCCATCGGATCAATAGATTACTCTCAAATTTGATGAAATAGTTACGAATATTAGTGTTGCACAAGGTGTATGATCTTATATTTAGCTTAACACAATTCGATTGGTTAACCCTAATGAATTAGTGGGATCATCTTCAATAAAAATAACAATCATTGTGTCTTTAAAAAATTGACTAGATCTGAATTATATTTTTACAAATAAAATACTTTTAATCGATTAAACATTTCATTTCTACTCTTAAAGAAAAATTGCTTTCATTCTCCGACCAAAACGAATAGAAAATCATTTGTTATAATATTTAACGCCATCTATTGTCTTTTTTTCTTGTTATTTAATTGAAAAATGTTGCTCTGGCAGGTTGATGTTACCATCTACCCGCACGATTTCGTCATCGCAACATGTATTTGATCAGTAAAGATCATTTACCTCTTGGTAAGTTGTAATAAGCAATTTTTCTCCTTGCGATGCAGGGCACGATATTTCTGCTGTCCTTACGCGTTTCATTTCTTTCCTGTTCTTTGCGAGCCTTGGAGTGAGCGATGTGTCATTGCAGCCGCAATTTCGTGCTTTCCTATCCTCCAAGATAGGCATCGCTTCTCGGCCTTTTCGGCTAAGATCAAAGTGTAGTATCTGTTCTCGTCGGTTTGAAAGCCGGCGCTGGTCCCATTGGGGCCAGGCTCTTTCAAGCGGATTTTTGGACATCGGCCAGGATCACCCGGGTTCACTCGGACCTGTGCCACGGATCGTCTCGACACTGCAGTGCCGTCGAGTTCGGTCCACTCCCGTCTCCTTCGGGAAACGGGAACTCCCTTCTTATAAAATAAAAAATAAAATAAAATTCATTCACTACTGTCTAGCATTAACTGTGTGATACATGTAGAGCAATTTCATAACAATATATTAGTTCAAAAATATCAAGTTCGATATATTTTCACGAATTCGTTAAATACAAACATTAAATTTTGTAATGAGGCAAATGATTTCATCATTAGCTTGCTTAAATTTCGATTTATCTACAATGAAAATTGATCGACAAATCATGATTCTAATTTGAAATCTTTCAAATTCAAATGTTCTAAAAGAAGAAATTCTTGATAATTCTAATAATAAATTAGCAAGTACTCGATTTGTTTCATCAATCAGTTCAACAACATCCAGCGCTTTGAAATATGACGAATCTCCACAAATTGATCAACCATCATCATTTCATACATTCGATTTCTGTTAGGCTCTATTAATCGAAACATTAGACCTATTACATCGATTAACACTCAATATTATTGATCTACTTGTTAAACACAACTATGTAACAATGAATGTATGAGAACAAAACAGGAATCGTTCTTTAAAGTTAATTTTCTTTCTGTTTTAGTTTGAATATTATTCTGTCTTATTCTACCGTTTACTAACTAAACAACAATTAACAAGTGGTGATACATTTCAAAGTCGAACAATCTATATTAATAGATAATTGATCCATAACTGAGAAATTTGATAAAGATCATTATTAAGTTTATACGCTGAGCTGCGATTCGACCTGTATTTCCTATATTTTATCGAAAAAAGTAAAAAATTTCCGAAAACCTCTTAACTTTGCTATTATCTTTAGACGAAAAAAAAACTTTTAGTGTGTATAATCATGTGTTTTGGGCAAATTCTTGTATTATAGTGACATTTGTTTTAAACAATATTTTTCCTTTCGCCTATTTAGTGGGCTGACTGAGAAATTGTTTAATACTAAGTACAAAATACACAATAGTTCAAAAGAAAAAATCATTCACAAAGTGATCATGTACTAGTTTCGGGTTTTTAGTGAAGTTTTAGTTAGGTATAAAAGCTGTATATATATTTATATACACACCCCTGGAAGAAATAAGTTTCAGTCTGTATTTTGAGGATATTGTTATCAAAAGAACATATTTTTAAAAAGTAACGACATTCTGAAAACCCGCGAAATTTTACGCCATCCTGTGTATATGCATTTGCATTTACATTTATTTATTACCAGAAAAAAATTAGTTATGATAAAATACAAAATAAACTTGTGGAAAATAATAAGCGATGAATGCTGATTATCAGGACAATAAAATTAGGTTGTGATTGTGATTTTTTTGGGAAGTCATATCCGTAATCTGAAACGTCTCCGTTAATTATGAGAAATAGTATTTGTTTTTTTCAAAGCTTATGATCTACTTTATTGTTATTTATCGATTGATGAAAAACTTTTATAATGATCCTCGAATTAGTGGCTTATTTCAGTAGAAAACGTTACAGAAGGATCTTGACTACGGTTGAACTGTTTATAACAGCTTCATTAAAACGATTTTCGAGCAGAGACGTTAAAAAGCACCAAAACAATTGAATAGAAGCGATGCATAAAATGTCCTCCCTTTTTGTCATTTTTTTATCAAAAATCCTATATTTTTAAAAAAGTGAAATCGAAGGCCAGTTTATACGAAAACAGATCTCAAGTAAATAGTAAAAATAAGACAAGCAGCGAAGCAGAGTGTTTGATTTATTTTCAATTTAGAATTAATTAAATATGCGGATGAAATTTTATTTGGTTTAAGTTATCATTTAAATTTAAATGTTATTAAACAATTTATTAATCATTTTTCAAAAATGTAGAGAAAGTTGAATTATTTTTCCATTTCAGTTCCACAAATAATTCGAAGTGTGATTTAACTGAAAAGAATATTTCACTTGACGTTTTAATTAAATATTGTGACACATGAATCGAGAAATCGATCGTGATTAGTTATATTTCTCTAAAGTTTCAGATTATGGTCGATTAGTTGTTCGTCTTCATCTTCTTCAATCAAAATTATTAGTATCAAATGAATATTGCAATACTTTTACGACAACTACAAGTAGAAAAAGAATGTTTGTTAAGTCCAAAAAATTGATCCACTTGGTCAATGTATTTTTATTTAGTCCTCGAAAAACAGGTTATCATCAATGTGTTGGTTATTTGCTAGCAAATAGTCGTATAAGGCTTGATGATACTTATGTAATGTTCATGATAGAATTTCTTTTTCATTGTTTCTATAATTCTAATTTTAGGTTGAAAGTTTTCTTCGTGTTTTTTCAATATTCACTAATCGTCATCAAATAGAAACAAGTGCTCGTAGATTAGCACTTGAAGAAATAGCAATGATGTTTAACTGATCCATCATTTCTAATCATGGAGGTAAGATGAAATAGTTCAGAATTAACATTTACAAGTTTCATTTTGTTTGATTATCTTTTTTTTTCATTAAATAACAACAATTATTAGATCTAATCGAATGTGTGATCCGTTTACTTCTATCGAGCTCAGCTACCGTAACATCTTTGAAGCGATACGTCAATTAGAGACTAAATCACAAAATGAACCATCTGAATAGACTACTGACAAAGAGCTTGCAATTCAGTAATTACAATAACAATTTAAGCTATCAGTTCAAAAATGCAAGAAATTTGTGGAACGATAAATATTCTTGCTAGAGAAATTCAAATATTAAATAACGAGCTTTCTTGAAAAAATGAGTTAGTTAGATTCTTTGCTCCTAGATAATAATTTTAAATTTATTAACCAAACAAATAAGAGAGTATTCTTAATTTAGATCGAATTATTTGTAGGTAATCATGTAATTTGTTTTATTATCAGTGATATCGAGACGAAAATCAGAATAGAGCAATGCATGTCTTTGTTGCGAGAGTTCTTTTTCGAAATCTATGTTCAAAGTTGCAGTTTGCTCATTCGCTGAGTATCAACATGTTGCATCATATTTATTTTATTCTTGATGTAGAATTTATAGAATTGTAGCTACATAGCTGGCAGAGTAGCTGCCTAATTCGAGTTCGAATATAAATGAAAATTTTCGAAAATCCTATTGCGCACAAGCAAAAGATAAAGTTTAAAATTTATCCTAAATATAAATTTTGTAATTGTAATGGATTGATGTATTTAGAGTTTTATGTTATCAGAAAGAGGGCGTAACTCTTTAGTGCGGTTTATGTGTGAGTGTGGTCATTGGAGCGTAGGATCGCTTGTCGTGACGAAATAGGCAGTTTGTTTCGTTCAGATTGATTTTGTTGACGTTTAATTTACGTTGGCTATCGTTTAAGTGCAAGGTTGTTGTTGTATGTTTATTTATATCGAGATGCGATATGCTTTATGTCTTTTGTCTGCATTGGCGTGGATTTTCGTCGGATATCAGTGATTATACTTAGCTGACGGTTATATGTTTGTTCTCATTGTGAAGAATAGATCGAGGTGTGTGGCTATTCGTGTGCGTTGGGCTATATTTGAATTCTTTTTCTCTGTGTTTTCTTCTCTTTCTCGACTGGTATAAATATTGCTGTTGAGACACAGTGGTGTGATCAGTATGAAATCTTTTTTTTTTGTAGTTGTACAGGCAATGAGCTGATAGAATTTCTTTTCTTTAGGTTATCTGGTGAAGTTCAGTTTTTCCGTATTTTCCGTTGACTGTAAGGCCATATTCGCTGCTCAATTCGTATCTGTTTTGTTTTGGCTACTACTGTTGTTTTCACAAGTTTCTGTTTATTAGAATTTACAAGAAATCCACTGAAATATGTCGTCACGTGCTCAAAAACCAACATTGCGTGATTTTTTATTGGTTCATGCACAAACATGAACTCGTCTTTGTAAAGACAGCGAAAGATTCGATCCGTGTGATCAATTAGTACAATTAACATCATTTGAAAAAGCTACGCTCATGTCATGGTCAACAGATTCTAATGTTGATCGAGGACTAAATCTGTATATATTACTTCATTATTTATCTGCTATCAATAACAATTCTTGCTATTATCACTATGTAAATAATGGAAATCCAGATGGTACAAACATGTTTGGCCATATTATTGGAACATCTGATGAGTCCACATTCCTTTTTAGTATCAATTAATAACATTCAGTGTTAACTTTTAGGTAGTGGCAAATCATCGGCTTTAGCTCCTCACATGGATGCTTTGGGTAGAACTTTAGCACAGATCGTTATTAATGAAGAATATATCCAAAGTCCAAACAAAAATGATGATATATCATTTCAACAGCCGTTCATTATTTCGAATGTCAATTAAAAATTTATTGTTGTCTTATTTATGGGTTATATGTAATTTGACTTTCGTAATAGGCAACAGCACTACATTTATATCGAAGTTTGATATATGGTAATCGTTTATTATGTTCCACAGAGTGTGATACATTATTGTCCAACTTGGGTGTTTATGGTAACCAATACAACGACCCACGTTTCGCTGAAAATGTCAATATGCTTATTCAAATGTTCGATGGCACTAAACACCAAAATCGATCAACTCTGTCCACGTCATACAATATACCTGAAGGACGACGTGCTTCTATTATTGGCGCAAGTGTAGGAGATCCTTACGCACGTGTGTCTCAACTGCATTATGAGTAAGTCAAGAATTTATATTGAAGCTTTTTTCCTTAATTCTCATAATCATACAGAAGTAATGGCGTCAGTGGTGCTCATAATCGATTCACTCATTATCCGTGTCCGATAACGAAAGCTATAAAAACTAATTCTGGCTCAACCGGTGTCATTTCGAATATGGTTCCAACACTTCAACATATCTATACACCCAGAAGGATCATCCTGCCGTCTGAAAGGTCATCGGAAACGGCCTGAAACGGCTATAAAATGACATAAAACGGCATTAATTTTCACCCTATTTCGCCGTAATCCGTCAGCTCGTTTTACGGGCCGTTTTTTTTGCTAGAAAACGGCCATCGCTTTTAGCACTATTCTCTTCGTTTTCCGAGCTGACGGAAAACGGCGCCGTTTTTTAACGTTTTACATCGTTTTTATGCCGTTTCAGGCCGTTTACGGGCCGTTTTCTTTCACCTGGGCAGTTTCTATGCTACTTGGAAAAGTTGAATATGTGGCACGACAAAATGTATATGATAAAGGCGAACGAAAACAATTAGGTAATGGGGATTTTGTTGTTTGTTTTTCGATTTTCGATTTATAATTTCTGTTTATTCAAGATATGCTCAACTCCAACATTGAAGAGAAATGGAAATGATTGCACCCTATGGATAGTCGTCAATATTGCCATTCAACATCACAAACTAAAATTGAACTTGAAGAACCTGAAGCCGATGCCACATCTGAACAAAGTAAAAGTGCTTATTATTATATGTTTAATCGAGTTTACAATCAATGGCAAGAAGCAACAATAGAAGAAAAGCAAGAACATGAAGCCATTATCGACTTAAAAAATTCGACGAAAATTCCTCTGTGAGTTTTTTCCTTTCACTTAAACCGAATATTTTTGTTTTCTTCAGTTTCATGTGTAATTTTGCTCGATTTCGATCAATTATGGATATTTTATGGGACGATTCTGTATATCCATTTATTGAAATATTAGAAGTTGTCAAGTCACCATATCGCGTGTCAGAGAATTTTATTGAAGCTGTCAAAAATGTGATCGAAAACAAATTTCCATCAAATTTACGTAAACATGATGGCACCAAAATTCCGATTATTGAAAAAGATACGGCTTTTATGGGGGACTTATTTTTTGCTCACGTTGACCAAGTATCTCGACAACTGTTCGATCTCTCATCTATTCAAGAAAAATTCAATTCTTCACCATTAACATACAATCTATCAACAAAGTGAGTAAAACACATTATTTTTTTTTCATTTTCATTTTATTTTCATAGAAATCATAGCATACAGGAAAATATTGACAACTATAATTTTGTATATGGTGGTGCCTCCGTTATTATCTCATCTAAATTTGTCTTTTTCTCTGGCTCAACATTTATCTATTATCGAGAATTTCATAATAAAAAAGAGCGACTTATGATGATAATTGAATATTTGATTGCGAACGATTTATTATATCAACCCTTCGGAAAGGTACGATTTATGAAAGGAGCTCACAAAAGTTATGCAATGCTTCCACCGAACCAAGTAAAAAAAAATGATGTATCAATTAGAGCATTGGCTAAATTAAATTTGAATATTTCTGATTATGAACGGATTTGGCAGCAATGTATGTTGCCTACACCGGAACTATCGGCGAAAATTGAAAAATCAGCAATCAATCATATTAATTTACATTTAGGTGATTACATTTCAATTATTCATCGCTTAGGTGATGCCAACGATCCTGTTGCTCAAGAAATTCTAAAACCTGGTTTACAATGTGGTCAAATTGGTATTAACTTTACATCAAATACATTTTCGTTGGAACCTGAACATATTGTTCATTTCAATTGTGATAATAACATCATGAAGCAATTAAATGAATTGTGTATTCGAGCAACCGATCAGAAAGTTACTTTATTGAATGATACTACATCTTCAACGATATATAATGATTATATGGCTCAAAAGGTGTCTGATACAGTCGAAATTTCTATACCTTTTACTGATGGTTATAATCAATTACAAGGAAAAAAACTATCTTCTGTTATCTCTACTGGTATTTCTTCGAATGAATATGATCAAACGAACACATTACAAAAGCAGGTTATATCAAATGAAGAGGGTAAGCTTAATTTTTCCCTAACTATAGCTAGATTAATTGGTTTGGGTGCATTTCTACTACAGCTAGTGCTAGTATTATATTACCAAATATTGAAAACAACAGTATTGATGATTGCGTATTCGTGATGGAAAAAATTAAAGCGAGTAAGATTTATCAATATCACACAAAACACGAAGTCTAATAATCTCCTGCCAGTTCTAGAAAATGACAGAAACAATGTTGCCTATTCACCAAAAGGTGTAACATCTATTCGACAATGGCTAGATAATGATCAAGAACATCGTACGTCTTCATATATGTTGTTGCTTATTTTACTTTTTTTATTGCAGACAAGGCATCGATGGCTATCAATCACTTGGCACAAACTGTATATAATGGTGGATTATCGTATGAAAAATCTGACAACATTGGAACAAATAATAATNCAACTACTGATTGTATGTGGAATTTATATATAGATTATATAATGTATATCATTTTCACTTTTTTTAGCTTCCAATCCAATTGAATATGATTATCCGACGACTGATTCAATGATGGTCAATGATATCGATCATAGTTTATGTGTTCAACAACACCCACACAAGGTTTTAGCTTCTTTGAATTAAGTTTATAAAAACAGATAATTATATTTTCTAGGAACGATTTTCTCAACTATCGTCTTCAATCATTATTGAATGTGGTTGTGATAAAGACAATCGAAATGCTGACTATGAATATATGGAAACTGGTGAGACAACTGGAAATTTTTATGAGTATATGCATATAATTCTTGATTAGATTATTATTCGAGCATTCAAACATCGTCACCTTGTGAAATAATGGAACTTGGACGTAATAATACACTCGAGCGTTCACAAGAAAGTTCAAATGAAAATAATATTCTTCCAGAAAAAAGTGGTAAGCCTTAATAAACCTACATGTGGTATTATCTAATTTTCTTTTATCTATATATATAGACATCATTACATTATCAAAAAGGCTTATGCTCAAGTCATTCGTTACATTCACGAAAACAGACGCTACTCGGTTGTATAATAGTGCTGAGATAAAGAATTCAGTAATTAAATACTTGGAAGAACATGAATTTATCAAGCAAATTGATAATTTGTTTTTGGCAACTAGCCCAACCAGAAAAACAGTCAAACCAGAAATTGGCTATTTAAAACTATTTTCAGTTTCACGATCTGCATCTGATGCAGCAGCATTCGAAATAAAACTTCGTGAGAAAGTAAATATTACATTGGATTCTTATGTTCGTAAAGTTTTTAATGGTGGAAATTCATCTATATCAAATTCAGTTATAAATAGTCTGTTTAACACAGCACACCATAATTGGTTATTGAATCGTGATTGGTATGATAAACTCAATGAAGGACATATTAGTATATATTATCAAAACAAAATCTTTTGTCCTGATACCAACATGAGTGTAACTATGGTAACTGTAACTTCAGTATCAAATGATGATGGTAAGATAATCTTGTGTTTTATATTTCTGCTTTTTTTTTGTATTACTTTTTTCTTGCTTTAGTTCATGATTCGTTTGATCGACCACGATCCAAATTGACTTCTTTGCAACGAGCAAATAAAGAATTACGACGACTTGGTGCTAAAAGACAAAAAGAATCAAGTAATGAACCACTACCAAAAAGACAACGAAAACCAAAACGATTTGCTGATGACGATTAATCTCTGCATATTTTTGCGTTTTCTAATCCCTTTTTTACTTGCTGTTATGAAATACCTTATGTTTGTTCTTATTGTATACGTTTTGTTCAAACCTAAAAATGGCTATTCGTTTTTTATTTGTTTCTATCTATGCGTGCGTATTTTTAGTTGTATATATACTTATAGATTTTTCTCCTTTGAATTACGATAAGAACATCATGAACATTATTCCCGTGATCTCTAATCACTTATATATTGTTTTCTTCTTGTTATTGAAATATCACTTATATCAATTATTAGTTACAGTATCTATTGCTATTACTAGAAGCTGTTTTTTGTATATTGTTCTCTTTTCATCTTTGCTCTCCTTTTAATAGATGACAGAAGCAAAACGCTATATATTAATAAAATAGCTTTAATCTAAATAATTTAATTTACTTCATATGGTAAATATGATACATCTACATTCTAGACTCTGTGTCGATTCTGTTTATTGGAATGGATATATCAAAATCTGACGTAGAGTTTTTATTGGACCTTTTTAAGCATATTCCACCTTCGCATGTTGCTTTATTCTTACGTCTTATTCGACTGTATCCAATGAATATTGTCAACGATTCTATGAAACGAGAACAAAATATTCTGGCTATTATTAATGAAACCATAAGTACTGATTATAAGGCCAACATTTGGCCAAAAATTATGTCTATTAATCGGATACCAGAATTAGTTGAACAAGTGCTACTTAGTAATGAGGATGAACGTTTAGTAGCAGCAATTGCAAAATTACAACTTAGGTTCGAGTTTCAGCCTCATCGTTTTATAATTCATCAGTTGGTTCCAGCTGGGACAACATGCTTCATATGTCACAATCGATTAGGTGAACCAAAATTTGATGAACTTAGTAATATTATCACACGTGAGAATATTTATTCTTGTGTCATGTATAAAAAAGAATGTTGTGATCTTATCTACAAGTACGGTCATGTACGTAATCGTCGGACGCGAGAACGATTTGTAACACCTGATGTGATTTTCAATCAAAAATTGTTACATTTGTTCGATCATGTAGTGTATGAGTGTCAATTATTAGTTGCATTTACAAATTTATTTCACGAAGCTGCGACAAGTTTTCAATCTTATTCAAATGCAACGAATTCGAAGATTGATCAAAATCGAAATTCCAATAGTGAATCTGTAGTATGGAACAAGCTGAATCCCAAGTTTTTTTCAGTAGTATGTAGCTATCATTTAATTGTTTCATTTATTATTTTATGCTCATTTCGTTTACAGACATGGACTTGGTTTGAAATATGTCGTTACTTATTTTTCATGACAGATCTGACTATGATACAAATTCCAGATATTATTCAACGTTTATCACATGATTTATATTATGAAGTGAATACAATATTCTTTTATGAATTATTTGTTAAATTCTGGTCTCACCACAATCAAGCACAAAGTTGTCAATGCCAACCAAAAGATCAGTGTATGCTCAATTTTGTTTTTGACACACATATGAAAGCTCATCGGTTGGTATGTGCACATACTGGTTCCTGTGATGAATCAATAGTCGAACTTGGAGCAGTTGCTGTGGGTTGCCCTCGCATGCCACTTCGATCTTCTTCAGTTCTATTGAAAAATATGACTAGTGACTATTTTTTTTTTTTTTTTNGATTTCTACATTTTGAGGCACAGAACAAGAGAAATGTAAACAATACTGCGAACTTCATTATAAATATGGTTTGGAACTGAATATACCACAAAATCTGAATATTGAAAAAGCACTTGAGCTTGATCAGCTTGCCGAAGAGTTTGATGATAATGATATATGTACTGTTCATCGTGATAACGATGATACGAAACATAAACGACGAACAGCAGGATTCATGGCTGTTGTATCTAATTGCAACGTTATTATTGGGTGGGGTGAAAGTGTCCGATCTGAAGGTATGCGTCGATGGATTTATCAGCTACTGAAAATACTTTATCTAGGGGGAAAATTACCACCGGCTGCAGCTTATGACTCTGCTTGCACGTTTATTGCTTATTTAAGGAATCAATATGGTGTGTCTATTCAATCATCATCATATGCTGATGAGCTAATGCACAAAAAATATTGCATCGATCGTTTTCATCGACGTAATCATGTACGACCAGAGTGTAAAACTATTCTTTCTTGTGAATACGAACAGAACAAGCCTTACTTCGACAACCAGAATACTCAAGTATGTGAACAATTATTTTCACACTTTACAAAAATAAAATCAACTTTACGATCTATCACTTGGCCTTATTCAAACATCTTTTACTGTATTATTTTTCATTTGAGAAACTGTTTCCACACTAAGATTTATCCTGACAATCTTCATCTAGCAAAAAAATCCAATATTCAACCACCGATTAATACTTTATATCCATGGACGCAAGTGATGGTAAAATCCTTTCTTTTTTATCATTGAAACATTATATATTAAATTATTTCTAGGCATCCAGCGTTGGCATACCATTAGAGAATGAAACCTAGGATCCATTGAGTATATAGAATGAAGAAAGCGTCAACAGATTGAATTGAATATTCTACAACAATCTTTCTGGTATAATGACATAAAACTATTCATCTGTTTATATATTTGAACTTTACTTATTTAATAAATTTAACTGTTAATAACTGCCTGATTAGACTTCGAAAATGAATGCACAATCAGAAGACCATATATCCCAAAGTGAGCAAAATAGGATAAACTATAACGAATTTATTTCTAAATTCACTATAAAGTGTCTATACATTTATATCAAATTTATGCCTAACTGAATCAGAAATAAATCTACTACTATCTATGCCATTTGTATGTCAAACCAATAATTTCATATTTTTCATTTATTTTCACATTCATGGCTAACTATTCAACGTGATAAAAATAACAGAGTTCGAACTAGTCTTGCAATACACCGGTGAAGTTAAGTTGCTTCTTCCTCATTTGTATTCTATTCGTGCGAAGCACTTACCAATTCTATTAAACAAGTGAGGTCTCACTAATGTTAAATAGATAATCAAAATAATTCTCAGCTGTGATCGCATACAGTTTGAAATTGTTTTTACTGAAACACAGTGCAATACAACAAAAAAAAAGATTCTTCAAACCTAAAGATAGCAAACATTGTCGTAGCAGCAACGAATCAAATTTATTTGTTCCCATTCCAACCAATGGAAACAGCAATAAACTGAATGCTATCCATAAATACCCACTTTCTTTCCACCACGTTTTCACATCAAATATAGAACTATTACTCATTTATATATCATCTTTCCGCTAATTCTATAATCTCGACACTGACAAGAGACTCATGTCTCGTCAAAATGAATATAATCTTCCACCAAACAGCAGTTCTTCAACCCAAAAGTACGTATCAAAAAAATCTTTAACTTTATATCGTAACTTACATCTCTTAAAGATCTGATATATCCCGTCATACTGAACACATAATCTCACTACGACGCAAGCATCCAAGTAAACGCTTTCTTCTTCCAAAAAATTGAAATAACACACTCATCTAATTTAGTCTTACCAATAACCACCACACGTATCATGTCTTCACGTGGACGAGCCGTATCACTTATGCTATCCCACACAGACTGTTTATCCATAACAGTAGTACAACAAACAACACCTGTAACCACCAACTCAACCCAACACTCTCAACTTTCAGCCGAATCACAAGAAGAAAAACACCAACCCAGGTGAAATAAAACGGTCCGTAAACGGCCTTAAACGTCGTAATAACGGTGTAAAACGTTAAAAAACGCGCCGTAATCCGTCAGGCCGGATTACGATGTCAAAACTGGAGACAAACGATGGCCGATTTCTATTATAAAAACGGCCCTCAAAACGAGCTGACGGATTCCGGCGAAATAAGGTAAAAAACGACGCCTTATTTCACCGTTTTCTAGCCGTTTCCTGCCTTTTAAGGCGCTGTTTCAGACGGTCGGAAGATTCTCCTGGGAAGAAGTGAGTCATATCTTCCAAGCAAATAAAACCAAAACATAAATACTTTCAACTTAGGAAACTTTCATTCAACCATCATTTCATGATCGACAACCAAACGCCTTCACATCTTCACCAGACATTCGTTCGATCCTCCATCTACATGACCGAATACCATTCGTAATTTAAAAATTTAATCGTCTTTCCCAAAAACAAAATTTTCTTCTTTTTAGACCAAATTAACTGAACCACGTCCTGATAATCATGTTGATAATGAATTTAATTTAAAATTGCCCAATTCCAAACAAGTACCTATTATATTTCAATTATTAAAAAAAATTGTTTCTTTTAGATGAATTTAATTGAACCACCACGTGCTGATCATATTGTAAATCAATTAGGCTCCGAATCGAAAAGTTCAATTCACGTAAATATTTATTTTCAACCCTGTTTAACACAAACAAAACTTTTTTTTCATTCGATGAATTTATCTGAACCACCACTTGCTCGTCCTATTGAAAATGAACCAGACATCGAATCGAAAAATACCAATCAAGTAACTAATGAATTTCAATCGTCGAAAATATAAACACAAATTCTTTCTTTTAGATAAATTTAGCCGAACCTCCACGTGCTCATCGTATTCTAAACGAATTAGGGTTGGGATGGAAAAAATCAAATCAGGTAACTATCATATTTCAATCTTCTACGATACAAAAAGAAATTCTTTTTTATTAGATAAATTTCCCTGAACCACCGCCTGCTCGTCGTATTGAAAATGAATTAGCGTTTGAATGGGGAAAATCAAATCAAGTAACTATCGAATTTCAATCCTCTATGATACAATAACAAGTTTTTTCTTTTAGATCGAACCATCACGTGCTCATCGTATTGAAAATGAACCGCGATTGGAATCGAAAAATTCAAATCAAGTAACGAATGAACTTCAATCTTCTATGATGGAAAGCCAAATTTTTTTTGTTTAGTTGAATTTACCTGAACCACCGCTTGCTGATCGGATTGAATATCAATTAGGGTTGCAATCGAAAAATTCAAATCAAGTAACTGTTGAATTTCAATCGTCGAAAACAATGGCAAATGCTTTCTTTTAGATCTATTTAACTGAACCACCACGTGCTCATCGTATTCAAAATGAATTATGCGTCGAATCGAAAAAATTAAATCAAGTAACCTTTGAGTTGCAACTTTGTCTAACGCAAACAGAACTTCTTTTTTGTGGTTGAGTTCAACTGAACGAACACGTGCTGATCGTATTGATTATCAATTTGGCTTTGAATCGAAAATTTCAAATCGAGTATCTATTGAATTTCGATGGTCCTAAACAGAAACACAAATTCTTTCTTTTAGATCCATTTAGCTGAAGCTCCATGTGCTGGTCGTTTTGAATATGAACTTGGGTTCGAATCGAATCATTCAATTCAAGTAACTATTAATTTTCAATCTTGTCTAACACTACCACAAATTCTTGTCCTTAGATCAATCCAGCTGAACTACGACACGATGTTCATGTCTGCGATCAATCTTTTTCGGAATTGCATTATAGAAATCATAAACTTGCTAATTATACAAATGGAAAAAAGAACTCTGCTCATGTACATGAACTGTTCACCTCGTCGAATAGTGCATAATTAAAAACTATCGAATATTACGTTGGGATGAAATCGAGTAAAAGATCTGTGATACATAAGCATCTTTCACGTCAAGAAATTGAGAAAGAAATAAGCAGCATGGTCAAAAACATTTTATCGTTGATTGAAGATGGTGACAATGAAACGTTGTTCGTTGCTGATGGGTATTGTCATTTTGATGTCTTGTTTGAGAAGTAAGTTTTTTCTCGAATTTGCGATTTTTTTTAATTTGCGTTTGTAAATGCAAATTGAGTTAAAATGCTATTTAGACTAAATAAACCCAATCAATCAATATCTGAATATGCTTATTGTAAGCGACTACTCGCTTTCTTTTCGTTCCATTCCTTCTTACATAGTTATGCATCTTGGTATCTTTTCGTGTTCTTTTGGGAGGAGGATAATAAGATATATATATGTTAGATGTCTGTTTGTTTTATCTTATCTGTTCTATTCATTGTTTTTGTTCGCTGAAGGATTGAAAAAAGAAGAATTGTGAACTTGTTCCTTTTTGGTAAATAAAAGTTTACATTTTGGTGCCGTGACCCGTTTTCTTGATTTACCATCGTATTAATCACTTATTCAAAGTTTTTTAATGTCTTCCGACGACGAAGAAC
>OENM01001398.1:0-35657 GCA_900239745.1 Rotaria magnacalcarata | reverse complement strand
ATTGAAGGTGGTGATCGTGTCGAGTTTGATACTAAGCAACAAATGCATCGTTGTTACTTTGCTCCGAATACTATCGGGAAACATAAAATTACAATTTATGCCAAAAAAGGGGATAAAGAGAATATATATCAGGATGTAATTGGTTTAACACTCAATGTTAATGAAATGCCAGAAAATCCCATTAGCTTTCCTAAAACATGGAAGAATTTTTTCGACTTGAATATGGAAGTAGTTTCACCGAAAGATACACATTTGATAAAAGTACACAATAGACAAACGGATGCAGAAGTTTTGATTCGATCACCGGATGATGTAGAACTACTTGGATCATTGACTAATACTCGTGAAGAAAAAGTGGAAGGTGGACATCAGGTATTCTATGATCGACATAAAAGTCTATGGCGATGTAAATTTGCTCCTAATTGTGATGGAATGTTCGATGCTCAAATTTTGGCTAAGAGAAAAGCAGACAAAGGTCAATATACATCTGCTGTAAACTTTAAAATCGACGCAAAAAATATCTTGACACCTCCCATGTCTTATCCGAACACATGGCCTCTTTTCTATGAACTGGGACTGAAAATCGAATCACCTCGAAATCGTGCTACAGCTGTATGGCCTGAAAATGCATCATTCGCTGAAATTCGAATATCAGCACCCAGTGATGTTGAACTGTCGTGTGGTATTGAATTCAATGGTATTACAAATGAAAACTGTGCATTAGCTCAGTTTGATCATGACAAACAACAATGGCAGCTTTTGTTTGCGCCGCAATGTACTGGTTTGCATCAACTTATGATTTATGGTCGACGTCAATCTAGTGCCAATACGACNCTTCACGTTACCAGACTTCGAAAGCCAATGAATTTCCCTTTAATATATACAAAATTCAAGACGACTAAATGTCGAATTTATGAACCACTTGAAGGTACACTGAAGAAAGGTGCTATTATACCCTTTCACTGTGTTATTCCTGGTGCAACTGAAGTCGACTTACAAGTGGATTCTAAATGGGTTGGAGTAAAAGGATATGAAGATCCAATTCTGAAAACAGACATTACAGTTGGTTCGAAAGAAGTTATTGTTTATGCTAAATATGAACAAAACACAAATTATGATGGACTTATTCGATATTCTGTTGTATAATAATGGAATGACTCTCTACGTTGAGTTGACTTTACTTTTTATAGATCATTTCGATTTTGATTTGACATAAAATAGGCATTTAATTGACGATAAATTAAATATATTCATTCATTCTCATAAGCACTATCTTTTTGTCTCTTTGATGAGATTTGACTCTATTGGATGCGTGAGACGAATCATCTCATAAAGTGTATTCGCTGTGTAAATTCACAAGGCATGTTGCAGATAGGTTACAACGCCTTCATACATTGTTTCTGCTAATTTAGCCGTAAAATATGAAAGAAAAGAAGTTTTCAAATACGTTGGTGATTTTCATCAGATAAAAGATTCGTTCATTGGAATGATCAAATATCTCTCATTTTATTTGTATACAATTCATGTTGAAGATTATTTCACATATCAAACTTTTAGTATACATTTTCAGATATAATCTATTTGTGGCGATTGATTCTATGTTGAAATGTTTTGCACTAGATAATTTTCCTCTGACTTGTTTTGTTTTGAGTTTTGTCTAGTGTTTTTTTAAATGGAACATGAATGACTGCCTGAACTTTATTTAATAAATGAAGATATTTTCTTCTAAAGAAATGTCTATTGTGGCAAAATTGATTTTTAAAATAAAATAATAACAAGTATCACACAGGGGACTTGTATTATTGTTGCAAGTTGATGATGATTGAATATGTTGATATGAAGTCGCTCGTGATGTAAGAACTGAGTATTGTTGATGATAAAATTCATTGTTTTGGCGAGAGACTGGTAAGATTGCATGTTTAGGCAACGGAAACTATTTCAGTGCACCTTTCTCCAGTCGTGGATGTTTCGTATGATATCGATCTAAAAGAAATTAGAGGTGATACTTTAAAAAATTCAATTAACTTACGATTTTGAAACCAAATTTTGACTTGGCGTGCTGTTAAATTCATTGAATTTCGTAAATATTCACGTTCACCTTCGAAAAATTTAAAATAATAATACCAATTGTCAAAAACATCTTTCAAGTCCATAAGTTTGTTGTTTCGTAACAATTACACGTCGTTTACATCATTTCGATGTAGTCTGTATTTGTTGATTTTTATAATAAATGTCAGTTCTATGATGTACTATTTCATCATCTGAAGATGAATTTTCCTAATTCGAAAGTAAATATTTCACAAAAAAACAATGCTTCATTGAAATAAATCAGAATTTTAATTTACTAATAAGAAAAATCAATAGTCGTTTATTAGAAACTAAAAAAACGAAATCCTTTCATCTCCTCTATCGTTTTACTTGAGTCATAGGAGAAAGAAACATCTCGCAAAATCCAATAGGGAATCATAGTTGACATTAATCGACATATTCTCAGGAAATTATGGCATCAAGCATAATTAAAATTTCTGTTTACTCATTTGTTTTCTTTTTTAAAAGAAAACACTTCGAATTCCTTTATGATGACGAATTATAAGAAAAATAATTTCCGCCTTTGAATTAAAAGTATTAAAACTCAATGGAGATCAGTCAATATTAATTTCCGTCACAAAATTTTATATATTAACATTAATAAATGTGAAATTGAAAATATCAAATGTAAGTTAAAGTTCAAGGGTTTAGTCTCCGTAGGCATCCTGCATATATTATGTGATTATCAAGGATTTCATTGCTTTTTTTGTATATACCGTTAGCGCTCATGTGTACTATTTTAACACTTCTTCGTTAATATGAGTTTTTGAAATTGCATTAAAAATCTTAAAAATTGAGATTTCGAAGTTAAATTCAATAGAACAACGTTCTATAAAAGAAATGATATCCTTGCAAGTGGCGGCATCCTTAATAATTCTTATCGAGGACACTCCATTGTCTGTCTTGATATGCCTATTGGTGAAAAACCCTTAGCATATAAATAATTGCTTCTATTGTAATAATGTATCGTAAATTAGACTGAGAATGTCTTTTAAAAATCCCCCCTACATAGTTTATTGTCAATATCGTAAGTGTAAATTTCAGATGAATATAGATTTCTTTCTTCACCACTAAATACTATGAATACAATCAATATCATGAAATTATTCATACGCTAGAGTTACTTTATGACTCAAATATGTTTGAATAAATACAACATTTTCCTCTTTCTATGTATGATAAATCAAAGAACAAAGCGAGAAAGTACAAAATATACTTTTTTTTATTTCTATGACTATATATATTCTTAACCTATGCGCCTTTGAAAATAAGATTTACTGGAGAATGAGAAGAAAAAATACTAGCTTCTAAGCCTCGTTGATAGTATTTCAATCACACCCCCTTAAAGATAAACACGAACAAGCATACTGTAAGTACGAACTACTACAGAAAATTATTTGAAATATTAACAGCCATCGTATCGACAGGAACAATTTCTTAGCTATACGGAGTTTTTCTTTATTGAAAAATAAAAAGAAGCATAAATTTTATCTCAAAAATTTAGACTCCTTTTCGTTTTTATTCTTCAGAAAGAAAGTTTGAATTGTATAATTCATAAAAGTTAATTCAATCATGCAATATGTACCATTGAGATCGAATTACAAAGTTGGTACTCGCCAAAGTGAATTAGCACTTATTCAAACAGAAAGGTAAATTATTCGATTCGATTTGATTTTTATTTTATTCGCCTATTCTTTTTTTTTATCAGTGTGATTGGTCAACTTAAAAAATTCTATCCACATGTTGAATATGAGGTAATTAAAATAAAAACAATCGGCGATAAAAATCTCTTGACACCATTGGCTAATATTGGTGATAAAGGTTTATTTACCAAAGAACTTGAAATTGAACTCAATCAAAAAAATATTGATTTTGTTGTTCACTCACTTAAAGATGTTCCATCGACTACTTTACCACCGAATATGGTCATTGGTGCTATTCTTGAGCGTGCTGATCCTCGTGACGCTGTTATCATAGCACCATGGCGTCAGGAAAAGTCCCTACATGAATTACCTGCCGGTAGTGCTATTGGAACAAGTTCAACACGTCGTATTGCACAACTTAAACTAAGTTATCCTAAATTGACATACAAAAATATACGCGGAAACATGAATACACGTTGGGAAAAATTGTCTAATCCAGAACTTGGTTATGATGCTATGATTGTAGCCGTTGCTGGTTTTCAACGACTCAACTGGGCGGATCGTATTAGCGAAATAATTGAACCAGATCGTGTTCTCTATGCTATTGGACAAGGTGCGCTTGGAATTGAATGTCGACATGACGACAATGATACTATTCGAATGCTATCAGTACTCAATCATGAACCAACCGTTGTTTGTTGTGTTGCTGAACGAGCCTTTTTGAGGAGAAGTAATTATAATTGTAGTTTTAGCTTTTTCTATTCTATTCTATTTGCAGCTAACTTTTTCTTTCTTAACTTTTTGCAAATCATAACATATTCATGTTGTCTGTTTTCTTTTCTGTCGCTTAGATACATGTCATGAATGAAAAATGACTTGTAACGATTTCGATTAGGACAATTAATTTTGAAATGTTTATTTTTTATTTTCATAGTTGAAGGTGGTTGCAGTATTCCAAATGCTGTTCGTACGGAATACAATGGAACCGGCTTGACAGTCAACGGTATTCTACTCAATCTTGATGGATCTCGTTATGTTAAAGATCAAATTGAAAATTCTAATTTAACTATTTCAATGACAACACCGATTCCAAGTTTTCTTGTTTCGCAAACAGACGATGATCTATTATTAACTGACAATGATACGCAAACACATCGGATCAATCGAAAACGAAAACGTGCGGAATCAAATGACGATGATACACTTCTTCCACAGCCAGAAACAACTGCGCCTATATCTTCGCCATCGGCAACAATAGAAACGTCGCCTTTACTGCGTCATTTTGCGCATGTATGTTGTGTCAATATAAATGAAACAATATTAGAAAATGCCGAATTATGTGGTACAAATCTAGCTGTTAAATTGATGCAGATGGGTGCCGGTAGTATATTAGAAGAAATTCGTCAAAACGTTCCTATTATTCCCATACAACAATAGATTTAGTATTCTTTCACCTTCCTCTTCTTTTTATATTATGCTCGTTTTCGTGAATGAAAATTTATTGGTTTTTCTTGTTTTTCAACGTCAAGTATATTTATTTGGAAACAATGAAGAAATCAAAATAACACATTTAAACATATAACAATGTATATTTATACACAGACAATTTTTACAATATCGCATATTGATCATATAAGATTCGTCGAACTTTGTAATACGTATCGGATAGAGCACCTTCGAGAATTATTTTACCTGTTTCATTCTAAAATAAACAAAAAAAAAGAAATGAAAGCGACAGCGAAAACTAATCATTTCTCACTCGTTTAATAGCTACTGTATCTTCACAAGTAAGAACTCCGCCGACAAATTCAGCTTTAAGCCCATGTTGTTGAATAAGAATCATTTTAAGATTGAGTAATTTTGGTTCATTCACAAATACACATGGATGAGGTGGCATCTATATTTTAACGAACAAAAACAAAACACTATAGAATTAATTCAACGCCTATCTACCTGATCTTTAACTTCACGTGATACAGGATTTAAATACCATTCCGTATTAGCTTGACCAACAGCTGCAAAAATAAAATAGAAAAAAGTCTTTTTATGAGATAAAAAAGAAAAGAAAATATACTGGTAAATGTTGTTGTTCCAAGTGGCGTTGCAGGCGGCGGCCCACCGTGACTGATAACACCATCAACCCAAGCAACATCGACATCACGTGTTTTTGAAAATGTAATAGAACTAAGTAAACTATCTTTGAGTTTAATCTAAATAAAAGATAACAGAAATGTATTGTTCGAAAATAATAACCTCTAGACATCCGCGAATCTCTGATTTGCATCTAATCATGTTTGAAACCCTACGATCTGTGCGGTATCTCAAGATGAATTCGATCAATTTCATTACCTGATAAAGATTTCTTTCGGTTGTTGCATCAACGATTTCTCCGACTCTTGGCGAAAATATTCTTCCTTGGACAATTTGTTTTACTGTGCAATATTTTTCTAATTGTTCAATACAATCTTGTGTACCATGAATGAATATTAAATTTTTTGGTTTAATTTGATTTAGTAATTTTTCAATTGACTCTCGATCACTGCGCGCTTCAAAATCTACATATATGACTTTAGCATTTATTTTTAATTCGCGTTTATCACGTATAGTTTTATAGGGTATCGAAGATGGTTGATGTTGAACTTGTTGAATTAATGGATGTTGCGATGGATTATTTGGTATAACACCTGGTGCCTGTTGAATCATCATTGCCATCATATCTGGTGCTAAATTCGTATTATTTGTTATATCCATTAATTCACTTGATGGATGTCGTTCATCGGAATCGCCGAAATTCATCGGTGAAAAATCACTTGCTACTGATGGTTTGGTTTCAACAATCATGTAGTCATTTGGATTAATGATTTCGCCATAATCATCGCAAGCATATTTTTCTTCTTTATATGGAAACATAGCGAATCCTTTACGTTTTGGTGCAAATGGAGATAGAGTTGCAAGACGATTTGCCGATGGCGTAAGTAATGGACTCGCTTTAACATCATCAGCAAGACCAGTATCGATTATAGTATCAGCTACGGATGACTTTGATTTATTATTCACTTGATTTTCATCATCGTCATCATCGTCGTCATCTTCTTCTTCCTCTTCTTCTGCAAAATCATCAGGAGCAACATCAACCACAATTCGTACTTCGTCATCAACCGAACGTTTAGATAATTTACGAGCTTTTTTCTTTTCTGCTTGAGCTTTGGCAGCATTTTCTTCGTTGAGAATTCGTTGTCGTTCCATATATTCTTCTAATTCAGCACCTTCGAGTGGAACTTTACGACGTACCTTTTAATAAACAAAACAAAAATAAGTTTTTTTGATCTTTAAATTTCTTGATATTTACTTCAACTTCGATCGATGTCAGATTCGGTTTATCAATTAATTCTCTTGCTAATGTTCCTGGGCATGTTCGTGTTGTTAATATAATACTATTTTTATCGTTTTCAACCCATTGAATAAATAAATCTCGAGCAAAACCTGACTCTAAATCAGGTTGACTAGCTAATACAACCTAGAGAGAAAAATAATTTTTTCTCTAAAACTTCAATAAACGAAAGTTATTCGTTATAACTACTTTTGGTGCGCGAATTTTGTCCAATTCACTAAGGTCATGACACAATTTAACATATCGTAAATGAAATGGATTAGCACGATTTTCTTCGAATTGTCGAACTATTTTTTCTGACATCCATTCGACTTGTGAGCGTGCAAATTCGATTACTTGATAGCTAAAATTATTCAATAGAGCTAATGAATACGCGAATAAACCAGATTGCTCATTTCGCCATAATTGTTCCTATGAAAAATGAAAATAAGATTGAACGATTTTTTTTCAAAGAAAATTCTCACTAAGAGAAGAGCTAATTCAAGAACACGACCGGCAGTATCAACACAAATTAGAACATTTCCATCACGTCGCATTGTTTCCAAAATAGTTGCTTTAAGAGAAAATAGAATATTGTGAGTGTCAATAGAGAAAAAACGTTATTCATACTTAACAATTGAGCATCTTTTGTTTTTCGTTGTCCTTGAGAATATTTTGTATTCAATGCATCTGTGATTAACAATGTAGGCCGAATAATTTTCGTCAGATTTGAACTATTCAAGTGTCTGAAAAAACGAAAAGAAGTCTTCGATCGCAAAAACCAAAATTATTTAAGATTTCTACCGTTCTTTTTTATGATTATAATCAACTGCATAGACAATTTCTTCTTCACCTTCTTTCGAAATTTTCCATATAGCTCCACCAATCATATGGCCAGCTGGTAACGGTGTTATCGTTAAACCTTGTCCGTTTCCTTCAAAATAGGCAAAACAAAACTATAGTAAAGAAAAATGAAGTCACTTTAGTTTTAGTGAACCTTCAAGTTGAATTGATTGATCATATTTCATTTGAACAAAAAGATCGAATGCAGCATCAACATGATCAAGTGTAAATAATGTAAAATCTTCACTATTCGAACGACTTTGATGTAAATCGTACATGAACATTTGACCCATTTTGTAGACTGGAATCGTTGCATAAACTGGACATTTCAAACCGCAGTGCCCAACAAGATAAGGCAATGCACCAAGATGATAGATATCGGGATACGTAATTAATACAGCATCAATTGATTTAATATGACTAAAAATATAATATTGAAAAATTTACAATTAATAATACAAAAGAAAGATTTTTCAAAATAGGATGATTTAATTTCTGACTCTTTCGTATATTTTTAGTTATGCATGTCCATCTATTCATTAGAACCCCGAAAATGAGAAAATCATATACCTACCGTTTATATTCTTCGATGATTTCTGGAGAGAAATTTTCATCCCAACCACAATCAAGTAAAAATCGAAAATCGTCAGTTTGTAAAAGATAAGCCAAAGCTCCTTCATTATATGCACCGGTAATGACTTGCAACTTGAGAATAGAAGCCATTTACAACAAAACAAAATAGCTAATATCTGGAAATAGGCAGCATGATTTTTCTTAGATTAGAAGTTACTTGTCACTGTTATTATGAGCAAAAAAACAAATTCTATACATCAAGTTTCTTTCGTCTGTACGAGTCTTTTTTGTCTTCTTATTTTATTAATGTATTTTATTTTCAATTAATCGGAAAACAAAAACAAAAAGCATGAATATTTGCGATCTCTTTTTTTTCTTATGCTGATTGTTTGGCTTTTTTCATATGTTCCAATAATTGATCGTGAGCTTGTGTTTCTTCACCAAAATCACGGACAACACAACAACTACATCGAACTACCTTGCGTGCTTTGCCGTCTTTGTCTAATTTGCATAAACCAGCCCATTCACCTAATTTTTTATTGTCATCAACACGTAATAAATTGATGTTATGTTCAGCACATAAGGCTTCAATTAATTTAACGTAGTTCGGCTCATCACAGTTAGATGCTAAGACGCAAAGATGTGCTTCACGTCGATCTAATGATTTGACCGATTCTATATGAAACGATATTGAAAGACTTGTTTAAAAAAAGAAAACTAAACAAATTTCTTACCTCGTAAACCTCGTGCTAAACCATCATTACGTGCGGCTGATTTAAGGACTTCTTGTAACGACTTATTCAAGTCGACTTCATCCGAGCCGCGTGGGGTCTCGTCCATCTCGGTGTCCGACATACTGGCAGTAACGACTGGTAATGATCTATAAATAAAAAGAGAGAAAAGTATAATTGATCAATGGATTCTTGTAAATACTAATGGAATAATGTCTAGCACTCATCGATCTTCAATATCCTTGCAAAAAATAAATAGCCCAGTGAAAGACTAGATGGATAAAGTCCATTAATTATCATCTCCTCTCCGTCTGATGTGTGGTGAACCTATTTATTGAGCGTTAATTGTTCTCGACAGTTTCTTGATAATATGTTTATAAAATATAATAATAGTAGAAGCTGTTGGAGCTTTCAATATATATATATATCGGAATCTATAGATGTCGCCCAATGACACACCTGCTATGACACTGAACGTAATTATTCAACAGAGTGAGAGAGCGATCAAAAAAGAAAACTAAAACTAAAGATTTTTCTTAATCAGAATAGTGTATTAGTATCTATAAATTTTTTAAAACAAATCTGTTGTTGAATCTAACAGGCCATGCCTAGATACATGCTGACATCGTAAATAATAGAAATGAAAACGAAAGCTAAGTCTATTGGTAAAACTTCGCTACTAGATTTTTTTCATTTCATATATAAATTTATGTGAATCGCTCGCTGTTGTATTAATGTCAATAAAACTAAACAAGAACAAGAAAAATTATCAAGTCCGTCATAAAGTAGAAAATCCCATGAGCTTTTCCTTTTACTACTAATATAATACCATTGATGTCATAATACCCAAACACAGGGTAACGACAGTTAAACGGCGTAATACCCGATAGAATGTGCAAGTGCATCGAGTAGCATATTCACATTGCCTTTCCTACCAGGAGTAATCACCTTCCCTGGTGACTTTTCGGGTAATGACTTCGTTACCCAAACGATATAACTATATGTTAAAAGTTGAGCAATTTGAGTTGTTTTGGTGTAATGACTTCGTTACCCTAACCTACAGTTGTATCGCTTGGGTAACGAAGTCATTACCCCAATAGTTATTACACCAATAGTCATTACCCCAATAGTCATTACACCAAAACAACTCAAATTCCTCAACTTCTAACATATAGTTATAGGTTAGGGTAATGAAGTCATTACCCTAAATGCCACTTCGCCGGAAGAGATGCGCCAGAGTTTTTCGATTGATTTGGATCCAAATGTATGTTAGTTACGGCTATTAAAGCCGTTACCCGGTGTAACGGGATTATGCCATCACTCGCATCTTTGATACTACTGATAATTCTGTGATATGATTTCGTATTTTGCTTCGAAAAACATTAATGAGAATAAGAGAAGATACATATGCATTACTACCATGATGTCGAAAAATTCAATCGGACATGCATTTTCACAACAGAAACGGTAACGACTTGGTCGTTGATTGATCTATGCAATGAAACACTATTGAGATTTTGCTTTTCGATTTATATGATTTACTCTAAACTTGAATATCTTAATCAATTCAGTCCTAAACAAATCATAGATAGAGTCAACTTTTTCAATTATCATCATCTGCTTTTTGATGTTGATATATACCAAAGACAAGTGTTGTGTATATTTATTTAACAAACGGTAGATATCAGAAGTTAGAGTACTTGAAAATGAAAGAAGACGAAGAAAAAAAGAACTGATTATCACTAATGATTTACCAACTTTCAAAGTCTAAAGTTTACATCTCAGAACAAAATAAAATTCTTTCAATAGAGTATCTACATCTATTAAAGACGAAATAAACTATCGAATCAAAACCATTCTTTTCTTCTTCATCGTCTTCTAAGATAGCTGATTATTACGTTTTTCGTCATTATTATCTATTCAGTCTTCTTATTCGAAAGAAAGGTAACCGTTGGTAGGTAAGCGCATCTACGCAGTTGAAGTGTTAGTTTATCTCGGATAAGACAATTTGTCGTCAACGTTTTTCTCTTCTGCTTCTTCTGCTTGTTACAGATATGTCAACATCAAGAGAACAAACGGATAACAGTGTTTACCTTTTACCTTCTCTCTCTCTCTCTCTCTCTCTCTGTCTCTTTCTCTCTTATCTTCTCGTATATAAAATGAGCAACAATTTTAAATCGTCAGTATTGTTAACTTGATTGTATGTGAGCTGGAAGATGGATTTCGCATAGCTATTTTTTGAAAATGCCAGATCTATATTCTTCCAGCTCATATCAATGAGTCTATAATCGTCATTTGTCTCTCGTAAGTCTTATTATATTTGATGATGACCTATACTTAAGCCTAGAATCAAACACAATTTAAATTCAATTAGTTTTTAATACTTTTCTTTTCTGTTGATATTCTTTTCTTTTCTTAATGGTAGAGAGAGAAAAAAAGAAATCATCGAGTGAATTCAATTCAGATTGAATTTCTCTACAACGTTTTACTATGTTGAGTTCTAACTTTGTCACATAGAGATTATCAACAATTGTATAGTTCAGGGAGAAAAGAGAAGGTTTTTTTCTTTTTTTCGACATTCGTTTGAATTCGAAAAGACGCTATCGACTGTGAGAAAAAAATCCATTTGCTTTGTTTTTTTCTTTCTGCTTATTTTTTTTTTCGTTGTTATTTCTATCTCGCTCTCTCTCTCTTTTTTTTTCACGGTAAACTAGACTTGACTAAGTGGAGCGGTTCGTCTCACCCTGAACATCAATAATTGGTGAGATTCAACTCCTCCACTTCTTTGCAGTCAGTGATATGGACGAAATTTTCAAATCTATGACCTGTATCTTTTTTGCTTCAAATAAAAATTGTTTTAGGTGTACTTTAAAAGGCATGTGGATAACAACAATCGAAATGAGCAATGTCGGAACAGATGATGGCATGATTCATTGTTTGTCAATCGAAAGAAAAAAACTTCGAATTTGTGGGAATTCTTTAATTAAGGTCGAATGTTGTTGTGTGAGATAGAAATGATCATGTGATGAAAAATAAAAATTTTAATCATGTAGATTATTCGATAGTGCAATTTTCTTTTGCATTTTCTAACTCGATGAAAGTTTGTTTGCAGAAGTGAATATAGAAAATTTTATTTGTTTATAAATAAACCTTAAACGGATATTAGGTTTAAGATAAAAGAGGAAAAAAAGAAGATAATGGATTAACAGATATCATTGAATGCTTCTTCATTATTGGTATCTTCAAAGACTGGTGGTAAAAGATTATTATATGAATGCATTCGTGAGTTCGTTGCTTTTGGTCGGTTGGGTTCGGAATTATCATCCGATATTATAAAAGACAAGAGTTGCTGATTCGATATTGAAGTTGAAAATGTAAAAATATCTGAGTGTTGAGTTTTAATTTGAGGACTTAATGTTAACGATGGACTATCACAATGTACGACGAGCGATTCATCACCGTCTGATTGATTCGTCACTTTTGATTCAAGATTTTCCCCTGTAAACAATTAAATTTGTCAAGGACAATTAGTTTATTTTTCCGAATAAACAAGAAATATTCTCAAAAACTTACATTCATCGAATAGATCTTTAACAGTTGTTACTCTCAACAGTTTTAAATCTTTGTTTGTCGATGTACTTAATTCTGAGATAGAATTTTGTTTTGTATCTAAATTAGATTTTCGTCTTTTTAATTGATGATCAGAATTATGAGGATGTTTTAATGTGTGAGCTCTTGAACGCGATATTTTAGTTGACATTTCTTCGTTTTCTGGTAACAGCGGCGTCCATATTGGTATTTGAAGAGGATGTGATAATTTTTGATTCGTTATACTATGTTTGATTGTCACTTCAGGAATGAATTTCTTTAAGTTTAAGGGTTTCGGATGGAATGAAACTCCTCGAGATGATTTAGTTTGATAGGTAGCGCGAGCCAAAGAGTTTAATTCTAGATGATTTCCAAGAACCTCGTCAATATCTGACGGCTGTTGAGAAGGAAGTAGACTCTCGAGCATAGCACGATGACGACGAATAAAAAATGTTGGTTGATGATCAAGATCATGTTCGGGTCTATGATGATGTTTTGACGATTCGTTTAATTCAGCAAATAATAAATTTACAGTTTTCATTGATAATGATTTTGATTGCATTACGTCTCCTGATGTTGGATCAAATTTAACTGATTGTTGGTGTGTAATACCATCGTTGAAAGTGATTTTTCTCATACTATGTCTCATTTTTTTTTGTACGCTTTCAGATGACGAAAAAATGACGAGCTTCTTTGAGGAAAAAAAATTAAAAAAGAAGGTAAATAAGACTTTAACTTCAATTAGATTATTCATAGCAGCTTGAAATGAATCGATTTTTTCCCCAGAAAAGCCTCCCTTCGGTTCAATCATGATGGTTAGATTTATCAACAGTGAATCATTCAAAAGAATAATTAAATCGAATCTAAAGTTCACGGATTTCTATAAATTTGTATTTCTTATTCCATCAAAAATCAAGATTTCAATGGGAACTTTTTTAAAGGCGATATATCGAACACAGAGTAGACTCACAGAGACTTATTGTATTATTTTTTTCGAATGACATTAAGTTTGACAGAAAGTTAGTTTTATGATAAAATGACATAGAATTTGTCCAGAGACAGAAAAAAGTCGCCTAGTCTTTTCATATTGATTTTGACAGTTTCCTGCAATATGTAAATTGAAGATGGCATTTGGTCTTTTCTAATGGATAGTTTCTTCTTGTTGTTGTCAACCAGACATATGTCACATTATAAAATTAAAACACAAATATGTTCTGCTCTGCTTCCCGATTATTCACATATACAGAATCATAGACACATTCCACCTAGCATCAGTATCCTTTGATAATGTTTTATTTTTCATATTACGAAATAAAATATAGATGATTGATATTTTTAAACAAGGATAAATTATTCAGCGTCAGTAAGAAAATTAAATTCTATGAATCATACACGACATACTCATTGAATATTTTTGTAAATATTATCTTATTGTTTTGACCTTGTTTATACGTATTATAAGTATAGGATGACAAAACTATATAATTATAGATTCGGTTCACAAGATAAATACGAACGAAATCACTGTAGACTTGCAGACATGTGTTTCTTGCAGTGAATATAAAATTGACCAAGCATGACTAGTTTGGGAATTTTGTTTGTTTCCTTTTTGCACTTTTTTTTCCTATTTTTCATTATGTACTTGCCGAATAAATAATATAATTGAAGTGAAAGGCTATTTCAACATATTTTTACTATAGATTTTAATTAGCTACCTCTACTGAAATATATAGACGGACAACAATGAAGAAAACATTTGATAGTAATTTGAATAAAAAAGAAAAACATTTGTCAGTAAGTATTGAAAAATATTTCTTTTCGAGACTTTTTACATGATGTTAATATTTTTCCTAGCAAAAACTCAATATTTCTTCATTTGGTAATACAACCGAATTCGATTTTAGACGCAATACAAAGCATCTGTCGAAAATATTGAAAAACTCGACTATTAACAGAAGATTAGATTTAGAAGTTATTCTCGAATTTTTATCATCTCATAATTGTGAACAACGCTTGATAATTATTCATGGTCTTGAATATGAATATGGTTATAAACTTATTGATTTGGTACTTTTACAGCCTGAATCTCCTATACGTTTATGTACATTAGCCTTGCTCGTAGAATCCATCGAATTGTATGTACGTGATTTTCATGACTTACTTCTAGTAGAACGAACCGACAGCAACAGTTATGATATTACAAGAAAATTATTAGAAATTCTATTAGGATTGAATAATAATGATACACAAAAATTTAAAGAAATCTACGCAAATTTACTCAAAACTTCGGTGGAAAATGATATCGAAGAAGCGCATGGTGCGAAAAGTATTATATCAAGATTATTTATTGCACTACTCGATGGAAAACGTTATGAAGTACCTGCTCATTCAATGGCGACGGCAAAAATAATTGCTAGACAACTGCATGAAGTTCGCGAAGGTACATCTGATATTGATTATGATAGTTTAATACAAATATTTACTCACGATGGATTTCCACAATTATCATCTATATTCGATATCTATGAAGATAAATATGGACGATCAATAAACGAAGCCATTGGATATGAATTTAAAGATCAAGTTGCAACTTATTGTTTTCGAGATATGGTTGAATATATCCGATTACCCAGTGGTTATTATTCGAAAATACTCCGGCAAGCACTCGACGATGTACCGATTGATTATAGAACATTGATAAGAATTATCATTGGCCATCAAAATAAAGATTTCTGTGAGATTAAATTAGAATATTCAAAAATTTATGATGAAACACTCGAACAAACTATCGAAGATCGTATCGATGTTGTAGAAATAAAGCAGGCATTTATTACGATTATGGAAAAGGCGAAAAATTCAATGCCAAATGAATCAAGAAAAATTCGTCAAGATCGTAAAAATAAAATTGATTCAAGTAGTTTAGGAACGATTCCAATGGCAATCGGCGATATGAAATCAAGCAAACATCGTTCACATGAAGCATTTGAAAAACTTGCACATTTATTTAAACTAAAACGTCCGCATTAATCTAATAAAATCATTTGTTAATAAATTTATCCTCATTGTCAAATCGTAGATAGTTTTAAGAATTGTTCAGCAGCCGCTAGAAATTCTTTGGTTTCTATTGAATAAAAGCTCGATGTTAAATTTTATCCTTTAATGAAATAAATAAAGCAGCGAAATAGATTATTTTATTTTTGAGTAACAAATAATGAAGAAAGAAAAAAGAGATACACTCAGAAAATTATTATTGATAAAAATGTTTCTTGCTGTTCTACACAACTCTACGAACTTCGAAGAATCGTTTTAGATAATAAACTTGGCCAAAAGCCATAGCTAATAAAATAAAAGCTTCAAAACATGACCACATTACAACACGTGAATTCGTATTTTCATTAACTAGGAAAAATGAATAGATAATTTTTAAGAATAAAATCAAATAGAAACAACTTACTAGAGCGATGAATACGTTCTCGTACTTCCATAAATTCTTGTTCGTGTTTAATATTATTTAATGATGCAGATAATTCGGCGACAAGTTCTTCGAGTTTATTATGATGAACTAAATATATAAAATCGTGAGTTAATTTAAACGAGTTCATTTTTCATAATAAAAGAAAATTATTTACCTGTAACATTGTCTCCTGCTTTATCAACTGCCATATCAAGTTTCGGTGAATCGCCAGCATCAATTTCAAACATAACCATTTTTGGCGTCATTGTTGACATTCGATTGCTGAAACAGATCGTATATCTACCATCCATGTGAGCAGAAAATGTTGTTTTTCCACTCGATTCACGATCACCACGATAAATTTCTTTTACATCAGGACCACTTATCTACAGAAAAAAAAGAATCAAACTTTTGATTTAGAAATAGTTTAGTTTTACTTTGACATCTATATCGAGAAAACCACCTTCGATAACTTCGTATGTAAGTAATAATTTAGTTCCCGATGTTAATTTTTCAAAAAAACATTCTTCACCATGAGCATCAACTAATACATAATAACTAAATGCACTTTTCACTGATAGCAATACAATTAATGAACAGGTTAGAAGTGACGTCCAAGCCATTTTAAATAAATGTCATTGAAAATTGTTTTATTAAAATCATTAATCCTAATTGGGCCACTTTGTCAATTCAGATTGACCAATCATAAATTGCTGGTTGTCAAGTAATATATATAATAAAGTAAGTGATATAAAATGATTTTGAAAGTTGAAGTCAAATCTACTAAACTTAAAAATATAATCGCGACATAAAATATAGAAATTATAATCTTCTTGGGCTCATTTTGATTGCTTTATTAGATTGACCAATCAAATAGCTGTACTTATCGATTTGGTTGCTTTGAAAAGACGATTTTATTATTTAGCACACATATATTTTATTCAAATCAAATGATTAGAATAGAGAGATCGAAAATATAAGAAGCACGAACAACTAATGAAGTAGATTCTCTCGAGAAAAACTTTGGTCACGTCAGTCGATGATGTTGGTTAATTGATACATGTGTGTTGCATTCCCCTAAATTAGTAAAAAGAAAGTTAATGAATTATTTGTCGGCACTGTAAAATACATACCTGGTTAACGTTTATTCGCAGTAGCAATATTTATTACCATCACTGCAAGTATAGCCATAAGCAGTATCAATGCATTTGAGAGGAAGATCATTTATACAATCACCAACGGAATAGCAGTTAATAGTAGCAGCGATGGCACTTGATGCGAGGAGCAAGGCACAGACGATAACAAACATGAGTTTGACGATGCTGATCATTGTTGAAAATGAATTAATTAAAGACTCTTTCGAGAAAAGTGCTTGATTGGCTGTTTTGAATGCTTGGATCANGGACACATGCTAAAATCCGCAAAACTCTCTACATCCTTTTTGCATCATCATGAAGACGAAAATAATTCGTATTTTTAGAATATACTATTTGAAAAAAATACATATTAACTTTTTGTTTTTGTAAACCTTTTTTTGTAATTTTGCCAAGGAACGTGTCAGATTATGAGATAGTACGTCTATGCATCATTTATTCATTTATCAAGTATTACTTTATATTTTTTGTGAAAAAAAAACACAACATTATTTTGTGCTTTTTGGATTTTAAAAATTTGCTTTTGGTACACTTTGTACACTCTGGCACTAAAAGCAAAATGTACACATACACTTTGTATATATAATCAAAGTGTACATGCACATTTTGTTCTAGATTTCCATTGGAAACACTGTTGGTTGATTTGAAAAAACGATTTTATTATTTAGCACACATATATTTTATTCAAATCAAATGATTAGAATAGAGAGATCGAAAATACAAGAAGCACGAACAACTAATGAAGTAGATTCTCTCGAGAAAAACTTTGGTCACGCCAGTCGATGATGTTGGTTAATTGATACATGTGTGTTGCATTCCTCTAAATTAGTAAAAAGAAAGTTAATAAATTATTTGTCGGTACTGTAAAATACATACCTGGTTAACGTTTATTCGCAGTAGCAATATTTATTACCATCACTGCAAGTATAGCCATAAGCAGTATCAATGCATTTGAGAGGAAGATCATTTATACAATCACCAACGGAATAGCAGTTAATAGTAGCAGCGATGGCACTTGATGCGAGGAGCAAGGCACAGACGATAACAAACATGAGTTTGACGATGCTGATCATTGTTGAAAATGAATTAATTAAAGACTCTTTCGAGAAAAGTGCTTGATTGGCTGTTTTGAATGCTTGGATCACTGGAATTGCTCGCTTTCGTTGCTGCCTTTTATACTCGATTCGATCACACCATATGCAGAATATCTCATCGGTTCCGTTTACGCATGTGATGGTCCAAGCAAAATAGACGCGTGTGTTTGAGAGTGACGTTAAAAAGTGTACTTTCGATGGGAATAGAATCTTATGGTTTTGAATAGGATGAAGTCGTGCGATCGATTGTTTTTGTATCTTGGATGAAAATGAAACTTTAATATTATCGTTGACAGTCGTTTCTTTTTAAAGCAGACTGTTATCAACAAACTTCAATGATTTAGTATTGATGACGCTGATTTATTCAAAATCTTCAACTAAATTATCGAATTTTTTGAACATCTACAAGTTTTACAAATGACTAGTCTATTATAAGCTCAAGTTCCGGTGTTGGGCAAACACTACAATATACTGGCAAGTTAGCAACGCTTGTGTGGATAGAAATATACGAATCTGATGAAATCATATTCACAGTCGATTGACCATCATGTGATGTAGAATAACTCCTATTTTTAGAACATTACGGAATATAATTTTTTTTTGCAAATATTCAAAATCCCATTGATTTCCGATTGTCAAATAAGATTCACAACTGAACTAATGTAGCTTTGTTGTGCTGAGTCAAAAGAATTCCAAATAACATGAGGATAGAAAAATACTGCTGTAAAGCTATCGATGTTGCCAAACAGAGGAGCGAAGAGTGCAGTTCCATATAGATTAAGAACAAATTCGAGATTTAACCTATCTATTTAAATAAAGTTTGTTTCCTCTCATGTTACAATTGATAGTAAAGAACGTTTTGTCAATCACTAAATGTAACTTGCGAGTTTTAATTTCTAGAATATTTTTGATGCACATCGTAAAATGATTTGTTTTCAATAGTAACCTGATAAAGTATGAAGTTACTATTTAGTCCTTGCTTTCATGATTTTTGGTTTTACACAGTAAAAGTTACATCAAAATAAAGTTTATCAGGCCAATCGCAATTTTCTTCTTTTCAACTATTAACATACTTCAGCGACTAATCGCTTTAAGTTAGTTGTTGATAAAAAGAACACAAATATAGTTTGGGTTATGGATGATAATTCAATGCAGAAAGAACCGTTTCCATGGAATAGAATCGTTTTTGAGAGGAAAGAAAAAGAATGCAAGGAAACTTTTGATCAAATCAAATCTTTTGAGATTTATCTGACTATCTCCTTCTTACCAAATATTTATGGACAATTTCGAAAGTACTTTTGAATTTTTCTACGATAATTCATCTTATAGACTTTTCTTATTACACTGTCAGAACGTAATGAAATACTGTGAATATACTCCAAAAAAAATGCAATTAAACTGACCAAAAGCATCAATAAACGCGAAAACGCTTCNTGATCAATACCATCATAGTTAAATTTCTCTTCGATTACATAGTTCGTTCAATGTTCAGTTTCAGTCAATCGATATTTCGTATCATTAGAATTTTAACATGAAATCTTTTCTTTTTTTTTTGACTTGATCATAGTATGGTTTGACATTACTTTAAAAAGATTATATTTTATTATCAATTTACGTGAATCGGTACAATCTGAAACGTGCTCAGTATTATTCAAAACCATAATTATTATTGGAGATTTCAAAAGAGACGAGCGATCGAAAATAAGATGAGGTCGTTTCGAAAGTGCACAGAACACAAATTGATATCCACATTCACCCAGTTTTTATCACCCATGTTGATAATCTAGTTCAAATTGTTCACTAAAAATATTACCAAAATCTGAAAATCGAACTATCGATTTCTTTTGCTGCTGGTAGTCTAGTTTCATCGTTTGCCATTGTCGAACACAATTAAAAAGACGATTTTAGCACACATATATTTTATTCAAATCAAATGATTAGAATAGAGAGATCGAAAATATAAGAAGCACGAACAACTAATGAAGTAGATTCTCTCGAGAAAAACTTTGGTCACGTCAGTCGATGATGTTGGTTAATTGATACATGTGTGTTGCATTCCNCTAAATTAGTAAAAAGAAAGTTGATAAATTATTTGTCGGTACTGTAAAATACATACCTGGTTAACGTTTATTCGCAGTAGCAATATTTATTACCATCACTGCAAGTATAGCCATAAGCGGTACTAGCACATGCAGCTGGTAAACTATTCGCGCAGTCACCAACGGAATCGCAGTTAATAGTAGCAGCGATGGCACTTGTTGCGAGGAGCAAGGCACAGACGATAACAAACATGAGTTTGACGATGCTGATCATTGTTGAAAATGAATTAATTAAAGACTCTTTCGAGAAAAGTGCTTGATTGGCTGTTTTGAATGCTTGGATCACTGGAATTGCTCGCTTTCGTTGCTGCCTTTTATACTCGATTCGATCACACCATATGCAGAATATCTCAGCGGCTTCGTTTACTCGTGTAATGGTCGAAGCAAAATAGACGCGTGTGTTTGAGAGTGACGTTAAAAAGTGTACTTTCGATGGGAATAGAATCGTATGATTTTGAATAGGATGAAGTCGTGCGATCGATTTGTTTCTGTCTTTTAGATGAAAACGAAATTTTCCTACTATCTGTGACAGCCGTTTTTGTTAAAGCAGACTGTTATCAAGAAATTTCAATGATTCAATATTGATGAAGATGATTTTTTTGAAGCCTTCAAGTGAATTATCGAATTTTTGGATTATCTTGAATTTTCACAAATCATTAGTATCTGCTTATCAAAAACATCTGTGTTAGTCTGTATCAAAATAATCACAGATAATGTAAGAAAGTTCGATGAAGCGAAAAATCCAGTTTCATATATATATATATATATTAAGGAGAAAGTCGAACTTTAATCGAATTTTGTTTTTTAATTTTCTTATTAATCTCTACATCATTATCGATTTGTGGATTTCGCTCAATAATCAAACTTTATTTTTCATGGTTGGCACTTAATGTAATCTCTCGTTCCTGTCGCATGTTCATGTAAAATTGCAAAATTAGCTTTGGATTCTAGTAGTTTCATTTACCGTCACTCATTTTATATACTTTGCTGACCACATGATGAGATTTTTCAATTAGGTGAGATGAGCATCGATAGTTTGATCTTGTTCTATAACTGATATATTGATTATAGTGGAGAGAGAAAATCTTTCATTCCCGATCGTAGTTTAATCAAGATGCTTCAAAAAAAAATTCAATTAGACTATATACAATGCCATCATATTTCCGACAGTGTACCTTTTTTTTAAATTTTAAATGAGATTTTCATCAACTGATGTTGCATTAGCTTTTTCATACTGTGATCCACAATGAGTTAAAAAAACATTTCATTTCACAATCAACTGACATTAACCGGTACAACATTAAAAGTACTCGCTATTTTTGTAAAAGAATAAATATTATTCTACATATGGAAAGAGATAAGCGAACGAAAATAAACTAAGGTCGTTTTAAAAGTACGGGGAACACAAGTTGATATCCACATTCACACCCTTCTTATTGGTCTAGTAGATAATATCATTCTGTTTTTTCTTTATTCACTTTTTCATCACAATCTGAAAGTGGATAATCGATTTCGTTTGCTGCTGAAATTCTAGTCTCATGATTTGTCATTGTCGGGCATTATCAAAAAGACAAGTTTTTTTTTCAAATTACTATTGATTGAATTCGATGATGTGTCTTTCAATGAAAGACAGCGAAACAGCTGTAAGCGCATTCATTCCCAAATAGATGAATCAAAGAAAAAGTACATTTGACTTATACTAGTATATATTAACTAAAAGAGATGTGTATGTGCATCGAATTTAGGACTCAAGAACTAGATTTGTTCATCTTAAACGAAGGAATGGTTGCGCTTGAAAAATATTCTCTTTTAAATGCTGTTGCACCCATCGTATCGTAGCGGCGTAGCAGGTGATAGTAAGATATAGAAAAATCTCACAGTAGTTTTGTAATCGTTTTTTTGCATACATTTTAGAAAACATTTTAAAATGTACCTATCGTACAAATATTATCGTTCCTACCCACAAAATAACAGATATAAATATGAAAATTGTTTTTAGGAACTTTTTCTTACACATACAACAGTGAACAACATGTCGCGGTGATACATAAGGAACAGCAAGGAAATAAGTCATGGAAATCATTAGATCCAAAACTTTTGAAAAAGACTGTCCATTAAATGTCGTTAAGAATGAAATAAATTGTGAACAAACAAATGTTATATCTTCCAAAAGGAGATCTTTGTGCATTATACTTCAAAAGTAATAAGTACGACGAAAGATAACTTGGATTCTTAGAGTTGTAGAAGCTTCTGCACGAGGAAAAGAAATATCTACATGAATACGAAAAATTTTCAATGAGCAAAATTAGAGTGTGGTGATTATCAATGTTTCTTTTTCTTTCGGTCGCAATGAAATATTTATACTCTTTCGCTTGAACGAAGCACAACATGGATTTTTGAGTGATTCAAAAGCATCACGTTGCACATGACTTGCCTCTATGCTTTAATCAGCATATCTTGAAATGCAAATATGTTGTCACCGCTTTAAATGAATAAATTAGCGTAAAACTAGACGCGACTTTTAGTAGCCAAGTTTTCGAAAAAAAATAGAGAACAAGATCGCTGATTTTTTTCTTGTCCGCATTTTATTTGTGACAGCTTATCTACGTTTATCTAGTCACATTTTATGAACTGCGATTTCATGTTTTTCAATTTTTCAGTAAATTTTCTCTACATGACCCGCTTTCCCAGCAACATCATATTTTCGAATTTGGATATGAAACTTTGTATGCATGAGGATCTCAATGAGACTAGCTTAACAGAAAAAAAATCAGAAGTTTGGACAAACTCTCTTCGAGATATAGATGTCACAAGCATACAGCTTCTATAGAAAATCGTCAATATTTTGAGAGATTCATATCTCGGGGAGGGTTTGTGCAAAACTTCTGATATTTTTTTGTAAGCTAGTCTCATTGAGACCTTCACGCATACAAAGTTTCAGATCCAAATTCGAAAAAAATGATGTTTCTGGGAAAGCCGATCCTGTAGAGAAAATTCACTGAAAAATTGAATATCTTCCTCTAGACAAGCCAAGGGGAGCTAATACTTTAACCTTGTTAGTTTGGCGGTGAGAGCTTTCTTTTGATGTAAAAACATCTAGTCTTTCCAACTTACAATACAAACACCTCCATTGTAAGAAAAATTTGAAAAACATATGAATCACGCTAATTTTATTATTCGACAAAGGATTACGTGGGTGGATCGATTTACTCGAAATTCACAAGTCAATAATTTTTCGCCTTTCGTCTAGTACATAATTGCAGATACCGTTCCGTTCTTACTTGTTACTTTTGATGAATTTGTATTAGACGCTATTCAGAACATATTTACCCAGCATACATTAGTTTTCTAATGTGGTTTAGTGGAAGAGACGACTTTCAAATCTCTTTTTGAAATGTTCCAACTTAGAAATTTTATAGATCTCAATTGTTTCTAATGTAGAACTTGAAATTAGATATTTGATAGAATAGATTTTTAGTACTCAAAACCCCGTGTTTGTCGGAGGGCTCAAATTGCGGCACAACGAACAAAAGATGTATACTTTATATTTTCGAGTGCTGTGTGTATGTACGAGTGCGAGTACGTCTAAATTTGCTTTTTGTCATTTCTTTTTCTTCCTTGCACAAAAATAATCGAGTCACCTTACGACATGGCCCTTTTCATGTACGTAGTGGGAAAAATAAAACTGGGTTTTTTCTCAAAAGATTTATATTTAAATTCTTTTTAATTGTCGGTCCGTGATCTCATTTTCTTTTCGTTTTTGTAGAACTCTATAACTGAAGTCGGAATTTCTAATTATTCTTTCTATTCCTAACTAAAACATCAGCGGTTACAATGGTAAGGATACTTTTACACGTGACAACAGGACTGTTTTATATTTATGTGTATGAATGTTTCTTTATCTTTATTTTGCGAAATAATCATTAGTTGCGACAATAAAGAGTATGCTTCAATGACTGCTACAAATATCTCGTATGAGAAACCGATCTTTTAATCGATAAGGTTTCACATCCGTAACATCACTTCGACATATGATTTAATTGAAAGATGAAGTTGATAAACGGAAAAATTCACGTAAAAACTTTTCTGCTTACTAAATATCTGTCTGTAGTATCCCGGTTTGTTTTGTGAGCTACTTGGCAATAATTAAACATTATAGGTTCTCAAAGAAAAAATATTTTCTTTAGATTTATTCTTTATTATAAAAAAAAAATAAAGTAACATCCTTACTGATGGTAAATTTTTAAACTACGAAGCTTTCAAAAATTCTACATTGAAATATTCAATGCGAATGCAATTTACTCTTCTATCTAGGAAAACGAACCCATTCCAGATGACACTGATGGTCTGCGTGATGACGATTATATTATTCTGCCTACGACTCGTGAGTTATCCTTTTTTGATAAAATAAAGAATGATTTTTACCCTGATAAATCATTTACTAGTATGCAAGGACCATCCAACTGAAGTTGCCGCTATCGAAGCTATGGCTGAATGTTTCTATCAGCGTTATAGTGCTTGCCCGGCCTTCTATACCGGTTCGCTTATAGAAGCATGTCAAGCAGCTTTCAGATCCACAGCCACTGAAAAAGTTCGTTCATATATATATATATTCTTATAATCACGAAACAAGCATATCAATTCGAATTTTAGCCTCGTCCAGTACTTGTCTATATGCACCATGGTAGAAGTATATTTGGTAACATATTTTGTGAGAATATATTTTGTTGGACAAAAATTATTGATTATTTACTTGAAAATTATATTGTATGGCCATGCGATTTTACTTTGGGAGAAAATAGAAATAGGTAAGTTATTTATCATCTATTGATATGCCAATTTAGTATTGTAAAGCGAATTGATCAAAATTTATCAGTGGTGCTCTAAAGAAAACAACTTTTCAATTAGGTTGACAGGCATTCTTCCAGATCAAGTTATAAATAGTTTTGACGTCAATAAATATCCAAAACTTATCGGAATTAAGCGAATAGCTCAAGCCCAACAAGGTGACTCGTTGGTATTCGAAAATCAATCAGAATTGTTGCTTGAAGGTGACGTTTTAGTAAGAAATCAAGTGACATCAAATCGAGAAAATGTGCTCGATGAACTGACTTTTTTCAAAAAACAATGCGACGAAAATGAACAATCATTAGTAAGTATTTATAATAATCAAAACAAAAAAAGCAATGGTTTCTAATCGAACAGATCCTAGTATTGTTTTTTTTCATGTCATTTTAGTCATACTATCTCAATATACAGACTCGCCTTGGTAGAAATGCCATACTTCATATAGTGAAATATATCACATTGAATGATGCAGTTAATGCATTTACCATTAATATACTTCTTTTGTTACGTGAGAGAGAAACAGCAGTAGAAATTTGTGACCCTGATAATTTATTTATCAACACGATTCTTTCCAAACTTGAAGCTAAACAAGTTGTTTCTTTACGTCTTACGGCCAATTGGTATTGTACACAACAAGATCTATCTCGATTAAATAGTTTTAGTGGTATCCGCACAATGAGTCTACTCAATTTTCCAGACATCAAATTACTCCATATGTACCAAGATTATTTCCCTCATATAAAGAATCTCTGTCTTTGGTATGACAATGAAGTTAATTTTACTCTGCTCCATGATCTCTTTGGATACCTGAATCCTTCAATAAAACGATTTGAAGTTCATTGTCCAGGATACATTTGCCCTCATTCCGATTCAAATCAATGGGACATTGAATTCTTCACAAACTATAGAATCGAATATTTTCTTTTTGATCTGAGTCACTTCCCATTATCTCCAACGAGCGATTGTACAAACCAGTGGCCGTCATTTTTTTTGATAACCATCATGGATTTGATCAAATATATACCCAACATTCAATACTTTCAATTAATTACAAGCATTGGTAGCATACGCAAACTATTAGATTTAAACGAATGGATAAGAATGACAAGTTATTGTTCTCGTTTAGCGAAAATAACGCTACGAGTGTTAGGATGCGTGGAAGCAGACGAAGAAATATCACAAAAAATAATAGAAATTCGAAATACATTATGTGGTCCACCACAAAATACTCAATTTCAAGTTATATTCCACTGATTTTACTTTAGTGATACAAATTTTATTCTCGATCTTTGCATTTTTTTCTATCGACGAACACAAATATAATAAATCTTAATGATTCCCAACCGTATTTTTATTGCTACATTAAATTGTTGACTTTTCCATTGCATCAATATATTTCGGTGAACACATTTTTAAACAAAACATTAACAGTTCTTTTGATATCGAATGAAAAACTAGATCGTCGTGATAAGTTTTCTGAAAATAACCATACGAATATCGAATTATGCGAAACTTCACGCATTCAAGAGAAAAACAATAATACGACAGATTTGTGTATTATAAAAAGGACCGAGATGCTTTTACATGCGTCAATCTCACCGTGCTAAAAGTATTCTAAAATGATGTTGTCTGCTTGTCGATCAGAAATGTTTCCATCTTACGAAATTTTCTATGAAAATTCTCATTTTCGATTACTTATTTTTGTATTAAGATGATTCATAATTTCAAACAATCGTATACAATAGAAAATATCGCATTAGTTCTGATCGATTTCGATTATTCTTCAAATTCATTCTCATCGGTCTTTATATTCTCAGTTTGCAACTTTGATCAAACTAATCATCGTAGAAAAAGTGAACAAAAAAGAATAACTCATCATTGACTTTCTTGATCATACTGGAATACGATAAAAAGAAATTGTTTTTTTTCTCTACTTGGATACTAACCGCCCCCTTCTAAATGAAATTTAAAGCATATTTATCTATCTATTTTATCTGTTGAATATTTAATTATCTCGCTTTCAGAATTATTCTTTGCGAGCTATGGATAAATTTTAACCAGGAAAATCTATAGATTTGACGTAAATATTGTATTCCAATCAGCGTCAAAATAACTCAAACAAGCTGCATTCCAAAATCATTTAGTTTCTTCTATCTAGTTCAGACTATTTTAATATTCAGCGGCCTATTGGAAATTATTGAAGCATTCTTTGTTGATGCCAGCATCATCTACTTTTATATATTAAACTATGATGAGCAAATAAAGAAAAATTAAATTGATAAATGTATACAATATCATGACGCAAAGTACTGTGTAGATTTCTGCGTGTGTCTTCTAGTAATTAATAATGAAATAATATCAAAATAACTATAAATATTCTTCTTTTCAGTAAGACATGATGCATATACGAATAAATTCAATCGATTTTGTTATCATTTTGCAAATCAAATTTTCAAAAATTTTTTTTTACTACAACTATTTTCATAAGAGTGAATCACAGCTTAGTCTACAACATAGACTTTGTTCCGATGAGAAACAAAATGAAACAAGGATAAGAAAAAGCGATAATTATGGTATGAAACTCAACCTGACATTTGATTTTTATTCACTCGTATTCGTTTACTCAACTGTCATCGATGAATTCAAAACAAATCTTTTTCCATTTTTTTGCCTTATTAACATTGATCTATCAACGATTCCACTTTTGGCAAGTTTAATATACTGATTAGCCTCTCTAAAACATATGTCTACGTCAAGCATGTTCTATTATATGAATTATAGAATCGTTTTTCTATCCAATGGAATGATAGTAAAAAGTTGAGAAGATACACCCGGTGTTTATTTTACCGATCAAAATCATCTGTTCTACGCAATTTTGGTGCACTCACATATAAAGGTGTAAACCGTACGACTCAGCCGCCGCGCCGCCGTAATGAACGAAAATTTTTAATAATGCGAGTCGCCGCCGCCGTTGAAACATATACATCGAACAATTTCTCGACTTTTTCATTTTTAGGAGTTCCCCACAACCATTGGTATTGTTATCTGATGAATAAAAAGGAGAATTTTTATGCTTCCAGTAAAAAACAACAAAAATGAAGAGGATTTTTTTTCTTGAAAAATGAATACGATTTTAAGTTTAGCCGCCGCCGCGAAAAAAAATTTAAGCAATCCTAGCCGCCGCCGCTGAAGAGCTTATTGATTAAACCCATCAGCCGCCGCCGATCTAAAAAAATTGAAAACTTTTAGCCGCTGCCGCTGTTGAACCCTTCGGCTTACACCTCTACTCACATAGAGTTGAAGTAAACAAATAATGATCTAGTTTCTTTATCGCATTATTCTCGTCTTAATGCAATATGGAGTATCATTCATCTAATTATTCATATAAATAGCCGTATAAAAAGCATATTTATAGTTACTATTTAATTTTAGTTTTAATCAATCATTAGCTGAACTACAAAGGCATACGAAATAGAAGGCCTCGCATGCAACTTTGGCGCTTCGATTGGCTCCAATCCAAGTAGACATTTTTCTAATAGTATATTATGAAATATGTATCGTTTCGTGAGTTTTAGATGGTCAGGGCTTATCATTTATGGTTCCTGCAGAGAATAATAGCGGTCATAATCCACAAATTCCTGTCCACCCATTTGTCCCTGTTATCAATTATCCAACTAATATTTCCCCGAGCGATCTTGCCCCCATACTAGTTAGTGCAACACTTTCTAGCTATATTAGTGGTTATTAGAGTGCTCATGAAACTTGAAGAATTGACACTAATTTTCAGTTTCATATAGAAATTTTTTCTAAACTTAATTTTTATCCTGGTCACGATATTTGAATGACATTGTTCAGCTAAAATGCCTTCTGAATATTTAACACTTAGTTCTATCCAGATCTCTCGTATAGAGACTAGATTGGTTTTTATTGTTAAAATCTAAGTATAATGAATATTCGGTGACAGTGATCGACCTTTTCATATAGTATGACCTTTTATTGAATTCTAATCCATAATTGTCTGCATCGATATACTTTTTCTATCGATTGATACTTTGAAGACTAGTGAAAAGTATTAAAATCTTTGCGTTTCAATAGAAACTATGACAGAGTAATAAAATGTGTTTTAGACGATTTCTTTTATTAGCGTTATGAGTAGAGAAAAAGCTGAAAAATAGAGAATTTCATACAAATGTTTTATTGGTATGTTCTTTTCAAGGAGACCACTTGCTCAAGGTTCTTATTTACAACACAAACAATCTCATCTTGTTCCATGTTGTAATCACCATACGATTACATCAGACGTTTTCTCTTAAACACAAGTAGTTACTAAAAATCCACTTCATACTGTATCGATTGCAACAAGCTCTCCCATTCTTAATGAGCAAATTCCATGCTTGTACGTTAAAAAGGAAACTTACTAAATTTTGAAAATTCGTAGCATATTAAATAGAATCAAGACTATTATTAAAACTTACAATATTTATTAAACAATTCAATTTTACATTGTAAAAACAAAACACAAAGTACACTATTTAATAATATTCAATTGTAAATAGTCAAATAAAATATTACGGTACCCATAATCTGATTTAATTCGAAATCCAAAATAAATATTCGATAACTCGAATACTTCGATTTTACCCATCGTTTCATTAAACCAATTAGTATTTCCATGCAGTAAATAGTTCGATTCAAACCAATCAAAATTCATTTTTTTCCAATCACATTCACAATCAAGACCACGATCAGCTAATGCATAAAAATAACATTTCACACTTTTTTCTACTTTAGGATCTTTACTATAACATTCATTATAGTATGTTAAATATTCATTATTCTTATCCAGTTTAATACGACATATAATTTCATAGATTCCAGGTAATATAGATTTAAATTTACCTTTTATACCAGCTAAATCCCTCGATCGAATTGAATATAAACGCACACATCGACCTGTTAAACTATTTAAATCGCATTCATGATTTAGATATTTTCTCATGGGACAACATCTATGATGTGGTGTGCAACGAAGATCTATTGCAAACAAATCAGCACCTAATAAACGTTTGGCTTCAATAAAATAATAATAAATTAATTTATACATTGATATTTCTCGAATGTTTTCATTATTTAAATATTTATTTCTATTCATATAAGATTCAAAGAATTCTTCAGTTGTTAAAGACATTTTTAATTCAGTTGTACGTGGACGTCGTTTTTGTCTAACTATACTTTTATGAGCTATATAACCGTCACTATTATCTTTACCATTTAATACGTTCAACAGCCAAAAATTACACATTTCCCACTCTGAATGTCCTCGAAAGTATTTTTCAAATTTTTCTATATCTTCTTTTGTACGATATAAAACATAATCAGAATTTTTCTTGTTTTGAAATATTTGTTTAACATAAAGTTGATATAGTTTCGATCCAAAATGATTTTGAATTAGTGTCATCCAAAAATAATCATTGTTTTCGATTAAAATATACAATTGTTTGCATGTTTTTGATAGGTTTATAACATCAATGAAAGATAAATGTCTAGATATATTGTATAAAACATGATGCGAAAGATCATTTATATTCATTTTAATCTGAAAAGAAAAACATAAAATAATCTGGCAAAAGATCTGACATAAAGAAAGAGAAATAACAGAAAAATAAGTCTTTCGGTTTTAAGCTGAGCTAAATGCCATTCCCATCGCCATCATCATTCATTTTCATCATCATCATTACTTTCATCCTATCGTGAAAACAAATTAAGATTAATCAAACAAACTAAATAGAACATACGGAAATTGTTATTGCATGTTCACATCTGAAAAAATTTTTTTTTATTTTAATAATTCTATAAATAAATTCTAACACTTACAAATATGAATTAAAATCACTTTTGATCTAAGATTTAATATGTGTAAATGAGGAGAGCTGTAAGTGTTATTTTACTTGATTGATGGTGTTTCGTTGTTCATTTGTACCTTCTTTAACAATTTCTTCTTCCAGTAGAATAATATTATTGTTTAATGCTTTAAATAAATCATGAAAATTTTCAAAAGATTGAATATGTTCTCTCTCCTAAAACCATGACTTATTTCGAGTATGTTTTTGAAAAATCTATTACGCACGAAATGTTCACGCAATGCTTTTAGTGTGTAAATAAATACGTCGAGTCCATTGTCAATGTTTTCGCCTTGAGCTGAAGCACTAAGCCATTGCATAAACATGTATTCCGAATCCGCTTTACGACCTGTTATAACAATAAACATAATTACTGAAAATAAGAACCTAAAAAAATACAAAATCTTTTTAAATTTACTTTTGATGTTTTAAATATTTACCGGGTAGACTCTGTGGAATCATAATAATGGCCAATCACGATTATTAACGTAAATAATATTCGATTATTAACTTTATTTAATTCGTTAAAGTCTGTAATTGTATACAGGCGGTGATATAAGACCATCGTTTCATCAAAAATATCTTTAGCAGCAGCTTCATTAATTTTGTAATAGGCTCTTAAATTATCAACGACCTTTAATTCTAAGTCGAATGCAGCAGGCATTGATCAATCTATTTTTTTAAGTTGTGAATATGAAAAACAAATCTACAAGATTAAAGATAGAGTAAATGAAATTAACATGTGGTGGAGAAAAATGTTGAACAATCTTATCTGAAATGAATCTATCAATATTAGAAGTTTTTTTTTGCCTGTCAAATTATAATTCAATATCAACGGATGTCATCAAATAATCATTTCAATCGATAATTCTGACTCTGAAATATAAAATGAATAATTGTTCGTTTTATCTTCATTCGTGCTGAAATATGTTTGAACATTTTTTTTCCAAGATGACATTTCGATCTAACAAAAGATAAAAGACGCTCAAGTTTCTTATGAATAAGTACTTCAAAATTATTGATTGTCGAATAAACTCAAATATAACTCTGATCAATAGTTTCAAAAAAAAGTTTAACCAGTTTTCAATCAATTTACAAACGTCAAGGTGGTGACATAAACTTAAATTTTACAAAGATTTAGTGCTGAACAGACGACATCATTCTTATTTATTCACATTGATCTCTTCTTTTTTATTGAATACAAGAGAACAACAGCAATAGAGTAGACATGTTTGAGTTCATTGTTCCAATGATTAATGCATAGTATTACGTAATATAAAGCAGTGTTTTCAATAGAAATCTAAAACAAAATGTACTGTACACTTTGTTATCGTCGGCAAGATGTATCAAAGTGCACGAAAAAACAATTTTCACAATTTAAACAGCAAAATAAATTGTTAGTTTTTTTCTCTATTCAGTTAATCCTAGAAGATTACACTACCATATTTTAAACATAATGTGTAGTTTAAAACTATATGTAGCGTTCAAGGTTCAGACATTAGTATAAAATGTTTTAGCAAAGTGTACAACATAACATAGTAGCAATCAACAGTAGCAGATGTTCTGTTCATTCTGCTTGCGATGTGTACCCTTGCCGCTGTTGGAAACACTGGTCTGTACGTACGGAGATAGAAAGAGAAAATGCGGGAAGAATGATTTGTTAAAATAATAATGATGAAATCATATTAGAAAAGATGTCGCTAGAAATTGACAGTTTCTATGAAAGATTTTTTCAAGTAAATCAATAGGGTACCAAAAAAAGTCCCTTTGCGAAAGTGTTTTCATGTATCTTTACTATTTGATTCAATTGCATCAATTTTTTTTTAATGATACGCTCACACACCGAGTTTTTATACAAACAACTCTCAAAATCACTCTTGAAATCTAACGAAAATAAAAAAATGCTTACTCTTTTTTTTCTATATGTAGAAAAGTACTATGCAATGATTCTATTCCAATTAGTTTGTCTTCTTGATCCATTCGGATTTTTAAATTGTTCAGAATTTTCATAGTTGTTCTATTGACATTTGTTTTCCCTAGACTGAAAGGATAGGGTCTAGTAACCGCAATTCACCTGTGTCTGTCTGTCTGTAACAATGGTAAAAACGACCATTTCTGTGGCACGATTGACCATTTCCATGGGACAAACGATCAATCCAATGGCACTAATGACCATTTCTATGGCACTATTGACCATTTCTATGAGACAAATGACCGATTCTCATGGGATAAAGGAGGGTGTGAGGGTGTGTGTTGATATTCACTCCCATCTCACACCCACGCGTTGCTTTTGAATTAATTATGAATCCGTTTATGTACATGTTCTTTCATCTCTGTTGTTCAGTAGAATTGATTTATAATAATAATAATAATAATAGTATCTCCCGCAGGCTTATCGCCCGTCGGGGCCGGCGCTAAAGGGTCCACAAGCAGCCAGGTTCTATCGTTTTTCTCTTTTACAGACGACGGTATCTGCACCCCATTCGTCCAACGCTTCCCCCGTTAATGATTCTGGGTTGGCTATCATCATAGGGTCACGTGGTCGTGACATCTATGTTGAAGTTATTGTTTTGACTCTGCATACTGACTAATGACATAATCGATACGCTACCGGATGAGTCATCCGGAACAATTAGCCGTTAGTAACTTGTTCAGGGTTATTCCATGGTTGATGATACTGTGGTTTGAGCACAGCACCTTGCGAATATGTGTCGAATAACATATCCACTCAACCATGGCGGCTTCAGACTTGACTTGTAAGATACTATTGCACTAGCTGCAGAAAGTCAAGGGAAAAAACCCAGTCGCATTTTTATCTTTATCTTTGTTCTGTTTCTTTTCGTTTTCATTCTTCATTCTACCGCGGAGCACGTGTAAGCAGTATGGACTTCTTGACTTTATACATAAAAAAGTTCGAATAAATGACATTTTTCATACGATGAGAACAGTTGTCGCTCTTTTTTTTAGTTTGGATATTTTTCTTCAAACTTCTTCGACAGACATATCCAGGCATGCGCCAAAACTGGTTTTGAAGTTTTGGTTTGTAGTTTCGATTTTGGTTAGATTTAATTGAAGAAGAATTGACTTCAGCCTTGAGTCAAAGTCAATATTTTCTGAATTATTCCAAAACGAAAGCCATATCAAAAACAAAAGTTTTGATTTACTGCATGTCTATATATCTTGTATGTCGATCGGATGATGTGATCAAAATATTGATGTTACGTGCAATTTTATTCCTATTATTTTGTATTATTTTAGTGCGCTGAAAACGTACATTTAATTTCACTACATCATCGTATTTACGGTCGTCATTCAAATTAATCTCTATTTTTTTTTCATCTCATTACTATCCAGGCATTGCATATTGCTATGAACACTAGAAATTTCTTCGTGTTTCTGATTACCATTACTTATATAACTGTTCAATGTGTCGTATTTGCTGATAACAACACAGGTGACAGTCAATCATTCAGTGGCCGAATTAAGTCTCTTCAAAATGAAACAGACTATCTCTGTTCCTTTATTGAAGGAGCATCACTCATCGCTACGAAAGAATTTCTAACATTGATAAGAGATGCACATATTCATAGTCCAAATCTTAAAGAAATGGAAGTTTTACTGACGAATATAGCAAATCAAGCAGATACATATCATTCCTCCGTTAGCGAACAGTTAAGCGATTGTAAAGCATTATTATATATGCTAACAGACAGTTTAGATAATGGTGGTATGGTTGACTTTTATCTGAATGAAGGCAATTATTCTGTTGTTACTAGCAGCATCGACAAGTGGCATCAATCATTTTCAGACTTCAGATCCAAATTTTACCTGACAGATACAGCACTGGATATTATCATCAGTAACAAGAAAGTCTTTTTTTACGACAATTGGATTGGTGACGTAGCCAAATCCGCAGTAACGTTGTTTGTACTATTAATCAGTTCAGTAATAGTGCTGCAAGTGTTTAAGCGGGTGGCTTTCATTTTTTGGATCATTACATTGTTCAGTCCGCCTTCCAAGGATTCCGACCAGGAAAATTCATTCGATATTAATTTTGGCTTGCCGAAAGTGGAAGCTTTGCAGGCTAACTCAGGCAATGATGTACATAAACCAAACTCAACAGCAAAGAAAAAGCAAACGTCTTCTTCTTCTAAGTCCGACACAACGCAGTTCACTTCCAATACATCTGAATTAGAAAAAAGAATTACAACAATCTCTTCAACAACGTCAGTGTACAATAAACTTTATACAATTGTTACGATAGTAGCTTGG